>MU226248.1:882755-901792 GCA_018584345.1 Thuja plicata
CCCCACACACACACACACACACACACACACACACACACACACACACACACACACACACACACACACACACACACACACACACACACACACACACACACACACATATTACACTTATTAACTTTGACCTTCAAGTACACATTGTTATCCTCGCTTGTTCTTATGAATTCAATCTTAATGAGATAAGAGTGTAATCTTTCATACCATGCTCTAGGTGCTTCTTTCAATACATACAAAGCATTTTGTAGCTTACACACCGTGTCCTTGTTCTTAGTAAAATAAAATCCATTTGGTCGCTATATGAAAACCTCTTCTTTAAGAATCTCATTCAGAAAAGCAGATTTGACATCCATTTGAAAAACTTTAAACTTCTTATAAGTAGTATAAGCAAGTAAAATTCTTACCCCTTCAAGTCTTGCCACGGGAGAAAATGTTTCTCCATAGTCCAATCGTTCTTCTTGTGCATAGCCTTTACACACAAGTCTTGCCTTATTACTATCCACTTCTTCATATTCATTCAGTTTGTTCCTAAAAACCTATTTTGTACCAATCACATTTTTGTCTGTTGGTTTAGGAACAAGTCTCTATGTGCCATTCTTCTCAATCTGATCAAGTTCTTCTTCCATTTATTTTATCCAATCATCATTATTTAAAGCTTCATTCATGTTCTTAGGCTCAAACTTTGAAATTAGACAAGTGTTCTCTCTGATTCTCCTTCTTGTCTATACTCCAACATCTTTATCACCAATTATCTGATCAGGGGAATGATTCAATCTCACATAACTTGGAATAACAGGTTTAGGTCTAGGTACTTCTTCTTCTTGCTCCACCGGTTGAACCACTTCTTCCTCATTGTTATGTTCAACACTTTCTTGCTCTAGCGGTTTCACATGCACAATTTCCAGAACATTTCTTGGTTATTGCTTGCTTGTTTCATAAGATTTATCTGGATATTCATCTACTTTCACACTTGCACTTTCAATCATCTTGTTATTCATTTTATTGAAACACTTGTAGGCCTTGATTTTAGTAGAATATCCCAAGAAAATACCTTCATCACTCTTAGGATCAAACTTGCCAATAAAATCATCTCTTTTGATATAACATCTAGTACCAAAAACTTTAAAATGTTTAACATTAGGTGTGTGACCATACCATAATTCATAAGGTGTCTTGTTTGTTCCTTTCTTCACTTGCACTTGGTTCAAAATGTAAACTACAGTATTGATGGCTTCTCTCCAATACATATTTGGTGATTCACTTTGAATCAACATAGTCCTAGCAACATCTACTATGGTTATGTTCCTCCTTTCAACAAATCCATTTTGATGAGGTTTTCTAGGTGCTGACATATGCCTCTTGATTCCATTTTCTTCACAATATTTGACAAACTCTACTAAAGTGAATTCCCCTCCTCTATTAGACCTTAAGAACTTCAATCTTTTACCTGTTTCATTCTCAACAAGTTCTTTGAAAGCTTTGAACTTGTAGAAAATGTCATACTTATCCTTCAAGAAAGTTATCCACATCATCCTTGAGTAATCATTAGTAAATAATATGAAATATTTATCACCATGATATCTTTTAGTCCTCATAGGACCACACAAATCAACTTGCACTAACTCAAATATATTCTCTAATGAAAAAGACTTGCTACTAAAAGTAGAACTAGTTAACTTACCCAACTGGCATTCCTTACACATCATGTTGTCTGGTTTAACTAATTGTGGCAAACATCTAACTGCATCAACTTACTAACTTTGACCAAACTATCAAAATTCACATGACATAACCTTTTATGCCACAACCAACTATCCTCAACTCTAACCACCAAACAACTGTTTATAGTAGTATTCAGATGGAATAAATCACCTCTCTTCTGCCTACCATTTACAATCAGATCACCTAATCCTCCAAGTATACTACACATATATCCTTTGAACTCAAGTCTATAACCTTTGTCATTCAATTGACCCACACTCATCAAATTATATTTTAGACCTTATACAAAATATACATCCTCAAAATTACTCTTACCATTCAAATAAATTGTACCTTTCCCTTTTACCAAATAGGGTGTATTGTTACCAAACCTGACAACACCACCATGAAATTCTTAAAGCTTGGTGAACTTAATTCTATCACCGGTCATGTGAGGGGAGAAACCACTATCAATGACCCACTCATTGGCTTGATCTATATGAGAGACTAAGGTCTTTTCACCTTCTGCAACATCCTCTTTTACAGCAACAAATACTATCTCCTCTCCTTCATTATCTTTTGTCTCCTCATCAGTCACACCTTCATCTACAACAACATAACATTGCTTCTTTCCTCATCCTTTGAATCTTCTGATCTTATCCTTTTGTTCACCATTAGGATTCCTAGAAGCAATATGTCCAATTTTATTTCATGAAAAAAACTTTAAAGGTAACTTTCCTTTGTACTTACCGATTCCTCTAGGTAATCTCCTTGCAAGTAAAGCTTCAAGTTCTTCTTTCTTTTTTTCTTCTTCAAAGATGGATCCAAGATCCTTGGAATAACTTGTCAAGTTGGAAGAATCATGACTTATTTGTTTTCCCTTCTTCTCTAATGCTAATGACAAAGAGGCATTAAAAAATGCTTCAACTTTAGGCATACTATTATCATAGTTACTTAATTCAAAAGAAGTGAGCTTACCAATCAATCCATCAATAGAAATAGTATCAAATGTCCTCAATTCTTGTATAGAAGAAACTCTAATGGCATAAGAAGGTAGCAAGGTTCTCAACATTTACTTACCACACTTTCTTCATTGTTACCCCCGACAACTTTGATAGGACCAACAACTTCCTTTTTCCTTTGACCATATTGAGCAATGTTCTCACCTTCCACCATTTTCACGTCATCATATTTTCCCTTCAAGTTTTCTACCTTAGCTTTTTGCGCATGTCTGTCTCCACTATAGATTAGCTTTAAATTTTTCCAAACCTCATAAGAAGTCTCAAGTCCATGGGCATCAATATACTCAGTATCAGAAGAGGTACTTACAATTGCTTCCAGTGCTTCTATGTTCTCTTATTGCTCCTTCAGTTGATCTGCACCAAGAATCCCTATAGGAACTATATACCTTGTTTCCACATGATTCCAGAACTGTGGTCCCGTGCCTCTCAGATAGATGTTCATCCTATCGCTCCATATGGTGTAGTTATCCCTTGTAAACTTAAGACCTTCCTTCTTCACCATCAAATCTTTTCCTCAAGTTGTTAAACTTACCACAAGAGGACCTATGCTATGATACCAATTGTTAATACTATGAGGTCCAATGTTACTGAGAGCGGGGGGGTGAATCAGTAATCTCTTAGATATGAAACTTTTCACAAATCATTCAACATCATAAACCACATTCATCAACTTTAAGCCTTAGGCATGCAATAAACAAAGTAACCAAACAATCATCCACACATACAAAAAAGTAGTGCACCAATATTTTTTTCATGGAAACCCTGATTAAGGGTGAAAACCACAGTGAGGATTAGCACCCACAAATGTTTGCACTCTTCTGAAATGCACCCTGTTAAAGGCCTAACCCTGTTAGGAGCTTATAATGATGCCCTATTAGGAGAAGACCCTGTTAGGAGTCACCTGATTAAGGGATTTACCTCTAGGCCTATTAGGAGCTTTACCCTGTTAGGAGTAACCATGTTAAAGGATTTCAAACCCTAGCTAAAGAGGCACCATGTTAAAGGATTTACAAACCATACCTGTTAAAGTCTACTTAGCTAAGGAATTTTCTCATAGAAACTGTTAGAAATCAACAAGTACAATGATATGGGTGTAGCACACCTCCTCTGCTTGTTCAGAGCTAATTAAGTACACCACTTATGCTTCTCGTAGAATATCTTCACTCTTCACTCAACCACACCTTGACATCCACGATCTAGACTTGCATTATTCATCATTTTACATATAAATACATTACAAGTTCATTAGGTCATTTAACTGCCTTAAAAATGTATTACAATCTTTCCCGCTCAATCCTTAAACCCTAAAGTGTATTATCAATCTAGAACATTCGATTACAACTTCAGGTCAGCCTTCAGATCCATCACACAACGATTTAAATCGAGAACAATCAAACCTTTTTTACTTCCTTAATATACTTCCAAACCTTGATTAAATCCGATCACCTCGAGTAATGAAATAATAATTAATCATTATAAATATGTTAAGCCATGTCACCTTGATACTTGGATCATAGAAACATCTAGTGCAACTGATCACATCATCACTACTCACCAATCTATCACAAATTGTTCAAACTGGTTCAAACATTTTCTAACTTGCACAAAACAATCTTCTGTTAACTGAAACTATACCTTGTGGTACTCCAATCCTATAGCGATCATAGGACCAATAAAACAACCTAGTCAAGATAAACATAGCATGAACACAACACTTGAATCCATACCGATTTGATAAAACAATCAAATCATTCACTGTCTATCACTACATGTTCTTCTGTCTACCCGGTTGCCCTTGAATCTATCATAACTTGCTCTATTCTTGTGTCTAGCTTACGCGATCATACAAAATGTATCTAGAGATATCCCTGAGTCTCCAACAACGATCACACACTCCAATTCTTACCACAAAACATAACTCATCTGTACTCATACTTAGCAGCACCTCAAGGACTGTCAACAAACACAACACAAAGTCAACATCAATGACAACACAATAAATGATCTTCCTGTCATCAAACCTATACCAATAAACACTCAATAATATATGCATCATTTATTTCCAACAAGATTGGGAAGGTTTGTGAGAAGTGTAAAGTCGATGGAGGCCACCTTCACTCTGGTAACGAACTGACAACAACATGCCTTTTTTTGGCCTGGTCTCGACATAGTGTCTAAAGAGATTTCTAAAATGTAAATGAGAAGATGTGGTTAATACTATGATGGATTTTTTGGGGAAGTCCTTCATAGAGGCAAATCATCATTATCATTTGAATGTTGGCATCGTTTATTTAGTTTTGGTGTGGGGGCTGGAGGTGGTAGAGGAGGAAGAGACCATAAAATGGGTTGTGAATTCCTTGGTTGATAAAGATCTTATGTATGGTATTGATTCAATGTTTGAATGGACAATTCCAGGAGTGGGTTTTGATGTTTTTGAGGGTATAAAAGATCCCATGGAAGTAAAGGAATTTGGAATTATTCCATTTATGAGATGGGCAGGCAAATTTGATAAGGGGAAGTACAAAATCAAAATACTCAAAGTATGGGAAGATTTAAAGATGGCACTGTGAAGACATGACTTGGAGGTTAACCTGACTCTCATAGTGGCAAAGGATCGATAACATGTACCAAGAAGACGCAAGACAACAAGGGCATTGTGAGGAAGGCTTGGTAATACAAAGGTACTATGAGGTAGTTTAGGGTTTGTGGGGTTTTTTTGAAGTTAATTTTTTTTGTGTTTAAAAACTTTGGTTTTTTACTTTAAAAGTTTTGAGCTCACAAAATATTTATTCTAAATCTGAAGTGTGAATGATAATGAGTATGAGTGTTAATGCTATGTATTTGAGGGATAGGCTCTATTTTTGCAGGATAAGAATTAATGTATAGGATGGTGATTTGGTGATGTATATGTGGAGATGGGGTACTATATATTCTAAACAACTATTTGTATACTATTGAAAATGTAAATTGATATTCTATATTTTATTAATAAACAATAATACTATTATCGACAAAAAAATTTGATTTAAACCAATGAAAATTAAAATAGTAAACTAATCAAAGAATGATTTCAATTTTATGTTAATTTATATTAAAAATAGATCAATGTGAAAATAATAAAATTAATTCAAAAATTCAAATTTAAGACACTGGTGAATTTTTAAAGAAATAAAAAATCCTCTAATAATTCCTTCCTTCCTAATTACTTCACATATTTTATTTTCATTTATTTTCAAATGATTTGAAAGATATATCAATTATTCTTTTTAATTTCATTTAACTATCATTTTGTTCTTTTTAATTTTATTTAATTATTACTTCATTCTTTCTAATTTCATTTAATTATCAAATAATTGAAAGATCATATTTATTATGAATTATCTATTTTGCACTATGTATAATTTTTTACTATAAAAAATAAAATAGATACTAATTAACAAATAATTGTCCTATTCCTCATTTACATATTTTAAAAATTATACACCACCTTCTTGTCTTATTGTACTTGTCGTAGGCAATATACTATTGCATTCGGTTGTGCACCAAAGTGAATTAGTTTTATACGAATGAGCCAATCATAAATCAATATTTTTTTCTTGTTCAAATATTTATAAAGTTTAAATATTTATTTACGAATTAAATATATTCTATAAATTACTTATTTCAATTATGATTGGTTCAATTGATTTAAGAAGCACCAATTTTGCACTAATTTTATAGAAAAGTATGTCGAAATAAAATACTTATAATAATTAAATTATTTACTTTAAATTCTTTTATAATTTCAATTTATTTTTAAATATATTCTAATTATATATTAAAAATTAAATACCACAATATGTAAAACATTTTGAATATCCTGTATTATATATTTATTATTTAATTCATTCACATTAAATAATTTATATTATTTAAACACCTTTCATTGTATATTTGTAAAAAAAATCATAAATTATAAAATAAGTTGGGCCTATTGTTTTACTGCTCCAAATCTATTTTACTATAATCAATATTTGTGATTAGATCTATGGTTTTTTTAGATCTATAAAATTAGTAAGCTTTGATAATTGATTTCTTCTTTTGTTTCTACTTCATCATTTTTCTAAAATTCCTAAAGCTTTAATATTATGTTTTATTTTTCTATGGGTCAAATTCATGTAAAGAAAATGAAGTTGGTTTATAAATGTCTGTATGTATAAATATGTTAATTGTATAATGTTAATGTAATTAATGATGTAGTGTGATGAAACATTAATATATTACCATTTAAACATTTATTTCAATTGTATTTACTCAATTAAATTATAATTTTTAATATATTATTATTTTTAATTAAGTGATAATAACAATTTCTTATATTTTAGAAAATATTAATATTTCTTAATAATTTTTTATAATTTAGAATACTATTCATTTCTTAATATTCACATATATTTGAATTATTCTTTAATATTTCATAACAATTTTAGAAGGAATGCTAAGTATTTCTTAACATTTCTTGTATTTTAGGGAACCTAATCTTTCACAATGATTTCCTATGTTTTGAAGGATATACATATTTTTTTAACAATTCTTTATATTTTAAGGAATACTAATTTTTTTTGAATTTTTCTCTTTGGACAATTACAAGACTAATTATTAAATAATTCTTATATTTATATTATAATATATCATAACGGCAAGTACACCACTTGTTAGTATTTGCATTAGGCTATATACTATTGCAATGAGTTTTTCTTAACGAGTGATTAAAAAATCTTACATTCAAACTTACAATATTTTTTCCCTTTTTAATTTATATGTTTGATTATATTGTAAATACTAATAATATATATCAAATATATAAAATAATCAAATTAAATTATTATCACCTCATTCAATATATCAAAATATATTATTATCTATTCTACAAATATTATTATCTATTCTACAAATTTTATATTAAATAATTATCCTTAGTAAATATACTAAAATTATTTTATAGTTTGAGAACTCTATTATTATTAAAATATTATAATATATAACTATTATATATTCTAAAATATTTACTATATTATGTTTTTAATATATATTATAAATAATAAATAATTATTACAATTTCTAATATATAATATATATTATTCTATAATATAAATAATATAAAATACTATATCATATATGCAATATTATATAATTTTAGTCTTTATTTATTATTTTAGCAAATTTGTTATTCAGAAATTTTTTAACCATAGTTTGTAATATATAATTCATCTATCATTTTATTTATTTTGAAATTAGTTTTTTTAATTTACAATATAATATTTTTATGAGATACTATATTTAATATTTTATTACTATAAACATGTTATTATATTAATTTTAATTATAATTTTTTACAAATTATATTATGTAAATTTATTTTAGTTTATAGTGTCAATTTCTATACAAGATTACAATTTAAATAATAACCTATATAATTGAACATAATATATATTTTTTTCTATTCGTATTTTTAAAATTATGTATTTTAAATTTTATATTATATTAATTATACATTATGTAAAAAAATCATGTGAATGGTAAGATCAGATAATTATTTTTTCTTAAATAAAATATTAAAGTAAAATTATTCATATTTAATTTGCACAAATCAATTGAATATAGGTTAAATCAATTTCTAATTAAAATTAATAATCATAATATATAGTTAATTTTATAGTTGTACATGTTTTTTTTAATATTTCAGACCTAATTAATTACAATTTTTTTGATAATGTGTATAGCACAATCTAAAAATTAAAATTCTTTATTATTATGATTATAATTATATAATTAATTTACTAAAATTATAATTACAATTAATTACTAAACTAAAAGGCAAAAATAGTCATCAATTGAAAAGAAAATGACAAATGTGCTTTGCTCTGCCTCAATGCGAAAACCACCGGATGCGAATTGGAAACCGCCGGATCTGGAAACTATGGTGGCCCAGGAAACACCGACGTGCTCTGCTGGAAGCGTATGGAACTGCGCCGATCTGCCCGCGATTGCTACGAATGCCATATGTGATTTTTCCTTTACTTCTGTTTGCAATTTGCCTTAGTCTGCACCTCCTTCCTGTCCTTCGTCAGAAACAGTACTCCCTGCATTAAACACCCCATTAACGGAAACCCTAGCCTCCGAATTGCCTATTTTAACGACGACCTCCAAATTCAAACAACCCCAATATGATAAACTTAAAACTTTCTTGAAGGCTGTCGCTCAAACATCCATTGCCTCCAGCGCAAGATTTAACCCTTCCAATGAAGCCAAGGAACCTGGTAAGCACTCTGGCCCTACCTCGCAATCTTTCACCATTGCTCCAAATTTAGATATGTTGGTAGAAATTAGAAATGAAAAAAATACGCTTAAGAACTCTGCAATTTTCTTTGCGGCCGTTGAGGTTGATAAATGCCCTCCACGCAAATTTTTGGATGATTGGTTCCATAACTGTTGGAACCTCAAGCTAGGCTTCCATATCTCATTTTGTAGACAGATTCAAAAGGGTTTATTTGTAATCTTCTTTAATAACCAGGACTCGCAGGCTACTATACTTAAAAGGCAATATTGGACAGTTGGTAATACCTCCTTTCGTGCCCTAGCCTGGACACCAGAGGCCATCCATGAAGAAGTGTTAGCCCTTTCAGCCCCAAGATGGATTCTGGTAAAAAATATCCCGCCATTTTTATGGCATTTTCTTTCCCATATCTTGGAACAGATTGGTAAGTTTATTAGAATGGATGACATTGTTCGTTTGGTTCCGCATATGGATGCTCGTGTTCTGATTTCAATTAACCTAGGTAGAGAAATTCCTAAAGATTTTGTGATCAACATTGACTCTGAATCGTATTCCTGCCCAATTGAAATACTAGGTGGGCTTAATGCTTGTTTTTTGTGCAGAAAGGAGGGACACCTCCGTAAGGATTGCAAAAAAATCCCAACCCTAAACATAAATATTGACCATAATATGGCTGCCAATAATTTGATCCCTAAAAATGATAACTCTGACAGTGTTCCGACCTCGTTGACCTCCCCTATGGTTGATCCCTCTGCCTCCAAGCCTCCCTTTCTCCCCTAGCCTTCTCCTCTTTTCCCGACCCCACCTCCCAATTCAGAGACTGAACTTGCAGGCGGTTTCCTTACTGTTTCAAAAAAAAGGAAAAAAAGGACTAGGAAACCTTTTCCCCCAATTGATGGATGTGCCCTGAAGGTGACTCCTTCTCAACAACCTTCCATTGCTTCTACCCCTTCTTCTTTTGCGGATGCATCTTCCTCGAAACTAGGCTTTGTGGAAAATGAAAATATGGAAACCGCTCTCCTAGATACCTTCCCGAAACCCTTCAAAGAAATCTTTGATGATTTTGTTGTTGAAGTTATCCCAGCTAATACTAAGAACAATATTAATCACATTTACTCGCCAAACCCGTTTATGGAACTTGATAACGCATGACAGGTTCTCTCGGATGATGATCCTGACCCGATTGATGACGTCCCATCCTCTAAGCATAGAGGTAGGCCATTAGGGTCCAAAAATAAGCACTCCTCAACCAAAATGGCTGGAGGGATATCCAATTCGGCCTTGGTGCCTAATGACATCTCCGCAGGGAGTAATGGCTCCTCCCCTCCTAAAGTTTCCTCATGAATTGCACTTCTTGGAACATCAGTAGACTTGAGTCCCCTGATAGAAAACATATTATCAAGCGTTTCCTTGATTCTAATCAACTTATTGATTTCCTTTTGCTGCAAGAGATTAAAGCAACTAATTTTACTCTCGAAACCAACCTTAATTTTATTTGGAAGGATGCGACTAAATTCATCACTCAACACCCTAGGGGAAGAGGTGGCATTGCTATATTAATTAATCCTAAATCGGAAAGTGTTGTCACAGATAGCGCTATTTCCCCTTGTAACAGAGCTTTGTGGATTAGTTTTCAAATCAACAACATGGATTTTGGCATCTGTTCTATTTATGCCTCTAATGACTACACTGAGAGATCTCAACTATGGGCTTGGATGGACTCTCTTCCTGACATCATGTGGATCATTGGAGGTGACTTCAATATGATTGAGTGCCAAGAGGATAAGTTAGGTGGCCTGCCCTTCAGTTGGAAAGGCACTAAGAAGTCCTACTGGGACAAACTGAAGCAAAATAGAATTCTTTTCGATCGACTTTCTGGATCCAAGGATTCCAATCCTGGTCTGTGGCATACATGGTGTAATTTCCAAAAGGGGCATGCTAGAATCTATTCGAGACTTGATCGATTTTATGTTAACAAAATTTCTTCATGGTTCTTCCTGATGATAATGGTAACTTTGTTAGAGTTCTTCCCACCACTCTTTCTGATCATCACACGATCTCCTTTTGTGTTAAGCCTATCAACTCCTCTTCACGTATCATTCTCCCTAGTTCTAAATTTATGCTCAACACCTCTCTTCTTCAGGATGAAGATATTTTGGTGGCCATTAACCTCATTCGTAACTTTAACAAGTTTCAAGTTCCTTATATCTCCCACATGGAACTCTGGAATAAAAACATTGCTGCCTGGCAATCCCTTTTGAAAACCCTTGGTCAGAAGAGGGCGAAGGATTTTAGGTACACCGAGAGGCTCCTTTCTGAGAATCTTCTGGAGACTGAGAATAGAATTCAAGCCAACCCCTGGGATGCCTCACTCGTTACCCAAGTGTCTAGTATTAGAGATACCCTTAGACAACATCAACAAACCAAGATTAGAGGGGCTCAAATTCGATCCCAGGCTCACTGGCTGCATGCTGGGGATAGGGGATCCAAGTTTTTCTTTAATATTATTAAACATAAGCAAGCTAATGAATCTATTGATAGAATTATCTCTGAGGATCAAGAAATTACTGATCTTGATGGCATCAAACATGCTTTTGCCACCTACTATAAGAAACTGTTCACCTCTGAGGACATTGAGGAGGCTAACAATATTAGAAAACAATGTATATCCCTGATTCCCAATAAAATTTCCAACACTGATGCCTCTTTACTTAGTAAGAAAATCTTGATTGAGGAAATTAAGAATGCTATTAATATTTTGAAAGCGGATAAAGCTCCGGGGCTCAATGGGCTGCCTGTGGAGTTTTACAAAGTCAACAGTGAATGAATCTCCAAGGACCCTCATGATATTTACTTAGAAGCCCTTGAGACTGGTACCCTGGGTAAGACATTAATTGTGGTATCATCAAACTTCTTCCTAAAGATGGGGATAAGGCCCTGCTTACAAATTGGCGCCCTATCACTCTCCTTAATGTTTTTTATAAGATTTTTGCTAAAATCTTGGCTATCAGAATTGAAAAGATTCTCCCTAAATTTGTTTGCCCGACCCAAACTGGTTTTATAAAAGGAAGATATATCCTAGAAAATCTTATTACTAGCTGGGAAGCCTTAAATTGGGCTAAAAATTCCAATCAAAACGCTGCTATGTTCCTCTTGGACTTTGAAAAAGCATATGATAGGGTGGAATGGAAATTCATATCCATGATGCTGAAAGCCTTTGGTTTCCCTAGCATGTTTTGTAAAGTTGTTAATGTTCTTCTTACTGATGCCTTTGCTCAAATTGATGTCAATGGTTCGCTATCTGAGGCTGTTCCCCTCTCTCGCTCCATCAGACAAGGTTGCCCGTTAGCCCCCTCCCTTTTTGCTATTGCTGCTGATGCACTATTTTATATCCTTAGAGATGACAAACTATCTCGACCTGTGAAAGGCATTTCCCTACCCAATGGGGAGGAACTTATCAACTGTCAATTTGCTGATGATACGGCCATGTTCCACGACTCTTCTAAAAGTAACTTTGAAGCTATGCTTGAGAAACTCAAGATCTTTTGTACCATATCTGGAGCTCATCTTTCTCAATCCAAATCCATATGTCTTGGGTGGGAGGATCAACCCCCTACTTGGTTTAATAAATTTAACTTTCAATGGGGAGGTCCACACACCATTGTTAGATATTTGGGGATTCCTTTTTCGATTGATCCCTCTATCAAAGACATGTGACTTTGGATCAAGGAGAAGATATCTAAAAAGTTGAACAAATGGCACAATAGATCTCTCTCCCTGGCTGGTAGAGTTCAAGTTTTCCAAAAAATTCTTTCTTCTCACAATATTTATTATGCTTCTGCCTAGATGTTCAGTAATTACCAAATCTTAGAAATCCAAAAAGAGATTAGGAATTATCTTTGGTCGGATGGCAAAGGCAAACAAAAAACCCATGCTGTGAGGTGGGATTGGTGTCATGCTGACAAACTCCTTGGAGGTATGGGGTTGAAGGACCTTAAAACCATGAGGATTGCCTTAGCCGCCAAATGGATCTTTCACTCTCTATCTGGGGATGATCCTTGAAAAGTGCTTATTAGAAGCAACATTGAAAGAGGGAATCCTAAGAATGCTAAGGACTGGAAAAATCTCCCTTTCTCTAACTTAATTTTAGGCACCTTTCCTGTTTTGGTTCAGGGCTCGACTGTCTTCAAGTCCATATGGAAGGCCTGGAACAATGTTAAAATGTTTGCTGCTAATAAGACTTTTCATGATGATAATCAGTTATTCGGTGAGAGGTCCATTTGGTGGAACCTGCATCACTTTGGTAGGCCACTTGCCCTGACTAAGGGTTGCTCTGCTAAACTTTGGCATAAGATGGGTATATCTCAATTCATGGATCTGTTTGAGGATGACATGTTAATTAGTTGGGAAGGTCTAAAGACTAGATTTAACATCCCCATTTCCCAGAAGAAGACCTATAACATGTTAGTGAGTGCTTGTAGGAGTCTCCCTACCTGTTGCCAAATTGACTCTGACAGGCTTTTAAAAGTTAAGTGGCCTGATGGTTCTAGTACGAATAAAATTAAAGCCAAAAGCATCTACAAAGTGATTAGCCAAAATGAATCCATCTTTGACCATACCAATAAAATCTAGTATTCTAATCTTGATCCCTTGGATTGGAAGAAGATTTTTGGCAGATTTTGGAAGTCCCCTATTGAACCTAAAGTTAAATATTTTAAATGGCTCTTAATGTTGGACAGACTCCCTATTCAAAATGACTTCTCCTTTGAACAATGCTGTCTTTTTTGTGGTATCCCTGAGTCTGGTAGACATATTTTTCTTGACTACAGATTTGCCAAAGAAGTTTGGCGTATGTTTGATATTTTCATTCCTTACGATGTTAATATATTTGAGATTATATCTGGTCATATTGATGGTATTAATAAAGAGCTTAACTTGTTCTGGCAGATCCTTTCTTCTAACATTTTGTGGCAGCTTTGGAAGTGCAGGAATGAGGAAAGATTTCAAGGTAGTACCAGGGTGCTTATTGAGTCTTTCAAAAGTCTCACATACTTCAAAATTTTTTTGCAGATTCAAATCACAATGAGGGTTGAAAAAGACAAGTTCAAGAGACTTTTGAAGAGCGGGCACGCCACTTTCTTCTCTTACGAAGTCAAGGATGCTCAAGCTTGTAGGAACCATATTGACAATAAGTACTTATTTGAAAGAACTATCAAGGACTTCAACCGGGAGCTCAAGAAGAACAGTAAGATGGCCTCTGATAATATGATCCTTCTTCTGCACCAGGTCCAGAAGAAGAAAAATATTGTGTGGATGGAGGGCACCAAGGGCTGGACGACCTTGGTCGATGAATACAATAATATCTTATCTTAAGTTTGGTTACGATCCATGTTTTGATGGTTAATATGTTGTTAAACTCTCATACTCTCGTTTGAGGCCCTGCCTCTGTATTTTGTTGAAACTGTGAACTGCTTCGTGATGTAACTTCTTATTTTGATACCACTATATTTAATACAAAAAAAAAAGATAAAAATACAAGCCACTACATGACACTTGTTTAATTTTTAATCTACACTAATTTTATTTTTATTAAATAACTATTAAATAAAATATATTTAATATTTATAATAAAATTAGAATTAAATTTACATATTTAGTAAAGAGGTTGGGCGATATTTATTTATTTATTTTTATATACAACCGTTGCACATTCATTCTCTTTATATCTTTTAAGCTGAATCTACGAGTTTTGGAGCCCACTTGATGCAGACTTGAATACCATACAATTTACTAGAGAGGTTGAGCGACAACTTTTTTATTTTGAAAATGACAACCGTTGCACATTCTCTTAGTATCTGTTGGTTTTCATCTTTACGGAGCTCGAAATTAACCCCTAAGCCACGCCAGAGTAAGCGCAAGATTTCGACAGGTATTCCTCTATTTGCCTTATAAATCAGTAATCAATAACAGCTAAATCCTACATCCTAAACCCTAAACTCTGATTGAGCTAGCATTTGTAATTTTGGATCTAATTCATAAATTTTGATTGTGTGATCTGGATATTGAACTACAATGAAATCCCTGTAAACTCCCAAAATCTGCGTCCATGCTCTAAATATCAATAGGAAAGAACTGGGTTGTAACCGAAACCCAAATAAAAGATGAATTTAATCATACATACAATCAGTCAGTTATATGGTTATTGGAAACCCACTTGTTTTTAAAACGCTCACTATATGATGATATTGGACACGATTCAAGAGAACAAATCATTACATCAAATTAATACTTATGCAGGGGACCCTCCAACCCAATTATAAAGCCCAAAATTCAGGTGCCTAAAATCATGCTTATAGAAACACCTCAGCCCAATATTACTATAAATTGGTCTATGACATGTATTTAAGTGAAACATTGATTTATATATGATGGGAATTAGTATATGCTCTACAAATTTGGTGTATATGTATGTTTTTTAAAAATATTTTAAAAAATTATCTATATTCAAAAGTTCCATAAATTTGCCAAGTTATTGCCAATTTTTTGCCGAGTACTTTGGCGAGTCCCGAGTTTTTGAAAATTTTGGGCCAGCCAAGTCATAAAAAGTCCGAGTTGTTCAACTATGGGGGACATGACATGGCACCTAGGTGTTTTGGCACCAGTGCATTGCTGAACTAACTGTGGTTATTAGTTATGACTCACGAGGCAATGTCGTTTGTTACTGGGAACGACTCTTTATCAGTTGTGTAAACCTCAGAACTTTAACTGCTGTCTGGATTATAAAAGGTCTTCTCATTTTCCAGATTTTTATTTTATAATATATATGCTTTAGTGGTATTATTCTGTCCTTTGCTCGTTAGTTTTCATGTCGTTTGGGTAGAGTACTAGTGATACATTGCAAAGCTTTAACTGCAGTGAATTATTCCTGCAAAGCCAGTGCTTTGTTGATCTGACTCATTCTGGGCTATGTTATCTGTGCTGACACCAAATGTGCGTCAGTTTTCTTTTCCCTTGAGCTCAAATTGCCACCTGATAATCAAAGATCTTCTCATTTTTCACATTTTCATATCTTTGATGGTATAGTTTTTTCCTTTACTCTTTAGGCTTCATCTTCTTTTGCCACAGTGTTTACTTGCAAAATTGGAAATCGCAAAGCATCAGTATCATCGAAAGAGTTGAGAGTGAAATAACTCTTCCCCGGTATCATCTGCATTGTTTTCTCCTTTGAAAGTGGGAATACTTATTTTGATACGGACTTTTGAAGGATTATGTGTTTCAGGCAATATTTGAAAAGTTAATGATTGTGTTGGAGTAGGGTTCTTAGTTTTCATTAGATCTGAAATGTAGGCAAATCTGCTTCAGAAGGGCATTTTGGCCACTAGCCTCAGATTTTTGAGACTGCTTTGTTGCCTTATTTTTGTAAATCTTGGATTTTTTTTCTTTCTTCTTTTTTTTCTTTCTTCATATGACCCAGTTGCATTAATATTGTGGTTGTTAATGATGAAAGTCCAGCCAGGGACTTGATTTATTCCTTAATGTACTTTTTAACTTTCAACCAATTGGTGCTGTGAGATACTATAATTCATGCCTGGTTAAGTTTTGCAATGGCTCACTAGTGAAGAGTGGATATCTAATGGGCATCAGACAGCTCTGAGGGATAAGGGTCAAACACAACATTTTTAAAGCCATGCGACTGTTGGAATCCTTTGGCAAACCTAAGTCCTTGAAATTTTGAAGAAATTTATTTCCAGGGCCAAAATGGAATCATGGCTTTTTAAAAGTCAATTAGAGAGCTGATTGGTAGGGTTTGTACAGGGTTTGGAAGAAGATTAAAGTTTTTTTGGCCAGGGTTTCTAGGGGATCATTAAGCTTTTGAGCTCTTTGTGGTTGGAACTGTTATCCAAGGGAGAAGATTTACATTTTGCCATAGAAATGTAGGTGCAAAACCAATTGGAGAAAAGAAAGATGTACCCCCTGAAGGAGCAGTCCAGTAAATCATTGCAAATCATAAGGACCAAAATCCAAACTTGGAGATTCCACTAGAGTGGTGAGGATGACTAATGGGGTGCAAGTGGAGCTTCAGCCACTTGATCCTCGTATCCAGCATACGTGCAAATTCTTTCCGACTATGGGCAGGGGTGACTATTGGATTTGTGAGAGAGATGCTTATCCATTCCATTGAGGAGCAGTTCAGTAGACCACCACATAGCATATGGTACAAAATCCAAACCTTGAGATTCCACTAGAAGTGGCGAGGGTGACTAATGAGGTGTGAGGGAAGCTTCAGAGTCTCAGACAGTTGATCCTTGTATCCAAGATGGGTACAAATCTGTTAGGACTATGAGCAGGGATGACTATTGGCTTGTTGAGAGATGCTTGTGACCAGAGTTGCTGAGTGGATGTAACATACCAACTTAACATGCAAGAAAATTACTCAACATTACTTGTTGGTAACATAATCTATGTAGATAGAAATAATAATTTTTCTTATATATGAAGAAAGTACAAGAGCAGATCAACTTAAACTATGCAACATTTAATATTTGCAGCAATTAAGAAAATTCTACAAGAATTTAAATTGATATATACATTATATCTGTATCTCTACTGATAGCATTGAGCAAGATAAAGTACTTAATAACGTGTCTAGGTGTTTCCAAGTACATCTAACTATATGCCAAAGGGGGAGCATCATCGAGGTGCTTTACCCCCAACCACGAACTTGATGATTCCCCGCACACCCTCCTATTGGAGGATTGCCCTACCCTGCATGAGGGTGTAACATTTGATGGATCTAATGCCATTTGATCTTTGTTGTTTTGGCCCTGCACGACTCTAGTTGGTCACACACTAAGGTAACTCCTATTTAGTATGACCTTTCTGACTAAGAGGTGTAACTGGGTCATATGAACTGACATACGCCTGCTAGGTAACACGTCGCCTTGGCCAAGGTTTCTT
The DNA here is from genome assembly GCA_018584345.1 of Thuja plicata. Classification (NCBI taxonomy): domain Eukaryota; kingdom Viridiplantae; phylum Streptophyta; class Pinopsida; order Cupressales; family Cupressaceae; genus Thuja; species Thuja plicata. The sequence continues at coordinate 900,750 of MU226248.1, forward strand.
TTAATTAGGCATGTCTTACATGCAGTCATAGTTCACGACCCTACTCAACTTGTGATAATCTTGAATGTTAACTTACTTAAGGCGAGAATAGCAATTAAATTACATGCATTCATAGCACACAAGGTCTTGACGAATGGTACACTTCAGTCTAAGTGCTGTACAAGTAGGGTTCTCATAACCTAAAGAGATTCACCATTCTATGCAACTTATCTTCTTTACATGGATATAAGAGTATTGTTGTGAGGTTTTCACACCATCGCCCCATTGTAAATGGGGACCCCCTCTTTTGCAAGCAGTAGGAGTAGTGGTCTTGGGTAGTCTTTGTTGGCAACAATTTTCAAGCCCCTTGGTCCGGCGAGTGAAGTTTGAGAGTTGGTTTTGGGCAATTTTGGCCTGTTGGGAAGTCAAGTCTGTCTGGAGCATGGGCGAGAGTTCTGCTAAATCTTCCGGGAATATGGGATCAAAACCAAAGGATTTGTGATGAAACAAGTTTAAACCCTCTGAGAATCCTTGTTCCAGCTTCAATTCGATCTTAGAAAGTCGAAATAGATTGTGGGAGGTAGCTTTGNTGAAGGCGTGCTGAATCCTGAAATTTGGCTAAGTCCTGAAATATTTTAAAAAACCCCAAAATCTAGAATCTGCACCTTAACTCCTATGAAGCTGAAACCTATCTCAAACATCCTGGAAGGTATTTATACAAATATAACTTAAAGTATAAGAAATTAATTAAAACAGACTTATACTTAAATGTTATATTTGTATAAATTCTCTGCCCCTGAACTAAAATTGGCTAAGTACAACGTGCAAATCACTGTGTCCAATGATTGGGCGGATTCCGCCCAGCCATTGGACAAGCTGTCCAAGGTGCCCTTGATTTCCGCCCAACCTAGTGGGGATAGGGGCAAGTCAAGTTTGGGATGGTGGGGTGTTTTGAAGAAGTTTGAGATTGAATTTAATGTTTGATGGCATTTCGAGTGGAGAGGAAGTAGTGAACCCATTTGGAGAAGTGAAGATATCCTTTGGGCGGAAATGTCCAACCCCTT
>MU226248.1:903906-918855 GCA_018584345.1 Thuja plicata
ATCATGTTGAGAAGCTGGGCAATGTTGACTATCAAGAGATATTTTCTCTTCACAATCAAAGCTACAAGATAAGGATGATGAGGTGGCAATTAGGTGTCTTCTCCAATCAAAAAATTCCAGATTTCAAGCATAAGCAATCATAACGCGCCAAGTGTCCTATTTTCTCATTGGTTGAGAAATCATTGTAATTTTTTCATTGGCCCACAAGGTTGGTGCCCTCATGTAATTGGTTGTAATTTTGGTAACCCTAATTAGGGTTTAATCTTGGCCCTTGATTTTGCCCCTTAATCTTGGCCACTCGTTGTAATTTTGAGCCTCTATATAAGGCCATTTGTTCTCATTTGTAAAAGGGGGTTATGTTGGAGAATTGTTGCCATAATACTATTAAAAGTGATTGATGGTTCATTGCTGGTCTTCATGGTGAATCACTTAATGTTGCTTTGGTGTATTGCATGGTTCTTCTCATCTCTCAAATTAAAGTTGGATTTCATTTCATGTAGTAAGAATAGAAGTAGATGGTTAATTGTATGGTGATATTGGTAAATGTTTGATAGGGATCTATATACTAGGCCACTAGCATCTTAGCGGCTGGTTAGGAAGCCTTGTGTGGTAATCTAGTCCAATTTCCCTTGAAACATTGCACCTATGGAGGTAGTGCCGCTGGCAAGCTTTCATTAGGTTCGATCCCCGTCCATTTGCTAATCTTTCCATTCCATAGGAGTAGTAGTAAAGTAGCAAGTAGTTTAGTAGTTGGAGTTTTGATGAGCAAAGTTGGAAGTGATATAAATTAAGGAGATAGATCCATTGAGTATACATTGCAAAGCTAAGTCCCATCATCTTCATGGCAAGAATCTGATATCCTTGAATGAACAACGTAAGCCCGCCTACGTGATTAACCAACAAATCACATTAATATAACTGAGTTAGTATCCACATGTGTAAGGAACCTTGGAGTTTTCTCATGTTCCTCATGAGTATTTACTTTTCAAGAGAGGGTTGAGTGTTTGATATCCTGTATCAAGTATTCAATTCCTATATGTTATGTAGTGGTACAAAACTCTCATCAACAAGTATATTGACATTGACGGTTATTTTGATTATTTAAACATGATACCTTCCTCTTCATGGATTCTATTTTCCGGATCTCACTAAACATAAAGCACTAAAATAGGATATGAAATGGTATTGCTAGGAAGTAATTAGCTTCAACACTACTAGAAAGAATATTTGTTTGTAATGCATTGGGTTATGAAGAACATCCTCTTCAATTTTTTAGGTGCTAGCTCTGCACAATGTACATTCCTTCATTTTGAGCTATCACCGCTCGATAGTGAGTTCTTGGTAAGCCCAGATTTGTATCAATTCTCTTGTTATTTCTATCGAGAACCCTTACTGTTTCTTTATATAAAACTAGCAATAGAGACTATTGGTGTATAATGTAGGGAGGAGCCTCCAATATCCCATCTTTACTTCTTGGATAAATATTCTTGTTGTCTAGTAAAGTTTAGAAGTTCTTATCAGAGCTATTATGTCGAGTTTCTTTAGTCTCTTCATGCTTAATGTAATAAATAGAAACTTGTAGCGCTCAAACTCTCGAGTTGAATCAAGTCCTCTATGTTAAAGTTTTGAACTGGAATAGTAAAACCAAAAAGCATATATCTTAAACAAATCACAAGAACAAATAGACACAAAGATTTACACTGGGAATACCCTCCTATTTGAGGGAAAAACCCAGCCACACCCAAAAAATGATCCTTTATTAAATGCTCAACACGAAACACAATGATCTCAAGCATATGATTGATAACTCTTATCAGTCAATCAATAAATGCCTTCTTCACAGTTCGAGTACACCTGCTATGATCACAGTTTGAATAAAAAACATATAATGCTCTAAGCATCTCACAGAATGCTATATACACAGAGATATATCATAGCTCTAAAGAAAAGTCCCAATACAATGAACTGTTCACACACCGTCCTCTATCATTGCTCATTTTAGAAGATACACGACAAATAGGAAGAGATATATATATATATATATATATATATATATATATATATTGTCGTAACAACAAGAAGTGTTATCTTTCACGTGGGAGACTCTTGGTATATCACTCGAAAGATTCTACAAATGCTTTTCATATTCAAAATGCCGGACTCTTCATGTGAACCCGTGTGACTCTTCAAATTCCTAACTGTCCATTCTTGGCTTGGGAGACTCTTCACCTCTCCAAACGACGACTCTCCAATTGACGTGGATGACTCTTCAATAATTAACATAACTGAAGAAGGATATCTTTCAGCTAGCAAGCATAGAAGCAACCATTGCAGGTAGAGAAACAACCATCACAAGTACAATGTTACCTGGGGACGCGTTTCTGGCGAAAATTGACCCGTCCCCGTTTTCGGGACGTCTCAGAAACTTGGAAACTTCCAGAAACCTTTCCCTTGGCTGTCCCATAAAATTAATGTTTGAGTTTTGATAATTTGTTTGATTTCCACTCTCATGTGAACTCTAAAGTTCAATTATTTAACACAAACATTATATGTTAAGGTTCTATAATTTATATAAGCATGCTTTATCTATGTTTTTATATGAATATTTAGAATTTCCCTACATATTTTAAATTTTCCCTATTTTTTATATAGCTGTTCCCATTGTCGTACCCTACTTCGAAAAAAAAATCCGTCCCGAAAACCCATCCCCGCGTCCCCCCATCCCGGAAACCTGGGGTAACATAGCGCAGGTAGAAATGATTTCTTTTGCAGCTATAAAACATTAACACTCCCTCTTAGCAAAGGAGAAATCATTTGCAGATTTTCATGTCATGGAGTTTCTCAACATGACAAACACAATGGTTACACCCATATGTGTCAACAACAAAACTTTATCACGAATTTTCTCAACGTGATATCATCATCTCAATATGACATTCACCATGGCTACTCCTAGAGGGTGAAAGAACAAAAAATTAAGTCATGGATTCTCTCACATGACATCCACCATGGCTACTCGCAGAGGGTGGAACCACAATAGCTATTCCCAGAGGGTGGAACAAGAGCTTTCACCTCGAACTTCTTTCGCAAAGAAGAATGCATTAACAAGGGATTGCACCTCGAACTTCTCCCTCACAGAGAAGAACTCATTAACAAGGGATTGCACCTCGAACTTCTTCCTCACAGAGAACTCATTAACAAGGGATTGCACCTCGAACTTCTCCCTCACGGAGAAGAACTCATTAACAAATCTTCATGATGATGTGGTTCTCTCTGAGACAGATTTCAACCTTTTGAACTCTTGTTCAAGTCAGATTCCCTCTGAATCTGATAAACTTTCTGACCTCCTTGTCCAAGGTTGCCTGTGATGGATAGTCAGATTCCCTTTGAATGGAGACTCCCTCTCAGCAGGGGCAGCATTCTCACTGCTTTGATTATCATAACAAAATAGAGCTGATTCCAATGTTGACCAAACAAGGAGCATTAGCAGTCACACGGCTACACGAGCTTGTTGATCCTCAGCAAAAGGATTTGGCACTCTCCCTCTGCTGCTCAAGCTCCCTCCAATTGTCATATCCTCCTCTTAGAAGTAGCTGATCACAATGATAGAGATTTCGTTGTTTAGTATCTTCATCTTTCTCAACTTCCTTGCTGAAGTAAACTCTTCATCCAAGGCTGACCCAACCTTATCAACTTAGACTCATGACTGTGGGCTAAGTCTTCATGAATGATCAATGCTCCAACTGGATGTTTAAACTCTTTCTCATGAGATTTCAGATAATTAATCCACCATACTTTAGCTCATTGATCCATCCTGCAACCAAGAGAGATTAATAATAATTCATAGAATCAACCTATCATGAAGAGAAAAATACAGATCAATGCTAAAAGCATACACTATTCCTAGTGTTATAACATGAATTAATATTAACTACATAAAATTCATGATCAATATTCAAAGGTACATTCATAAAATACTAATCTCCTTATTGTTGAAATGTCCTTTTAGATTTTGATATCCATATCTTTCCCTGCTATCAACAACACGATCTCTTTCACCATATTAACACGCTTCATCAAGTAGTCGGTTGAGGTAATTCATTACACATTACATCTAGAGTGTACCATACATTTTGCTTCCAGGAGTCGGCCAAAATATAGCAAATATTGATACCAATTTGAGATTACACGTTTCATTCATTTCTTATCCTTGTCACAAAATTATAGAACCAAAAACATCCATGCGAAGAAATGCGAACATATTGATGACTGGCAAACCGAGTTACTAGACAAAATAACAATTTGACCGAAGTACCAAAACTCATGAAATCCCGACAATACAAGCATCAGATATAATAAAACACACTACAAAATCTCATACCCATATCTATAAATGCGATGCAACGCGGACCAAAACATTATCGGCCGTATTACTTAAATTTCGAAAGAGAATATGCCAACAAAGGTATGTTGACATCAATGACAACCAGTATGGCATGCCCACAACATTAACCACCAACGAAAAACTTCCGCCAATCTCCCCCTTTGTAATTGATGGCAACATGCTAAAAATGGAGTACAAAACTTAGAACTATCAAAATTTCAGCATTCACTGCTATGCTCCATAAACCATTATTTTCTACGAGACCTCGCAGATCCTTCACTCAACAACAACCTTCTTCCAGCGCTTCTAGGGGTCCTCAGAGACGACATGGGATTTCTCGCCCTAGGGCCTATCCGTCGGTTCTGGACTTTTTCCCAGTTGCTCGGAGCAACTAGCTGGGTTGTTTTGTTTGGTTTGGTGGTTCCCTCTTGCTCTTGCTCTTGTTGTTCTGTTCTGTCTCTTTCCCCAGACACCATTTGGTGCTCCTGTTGTAGGTTGTTTTATTGCTTTGTTTCAGCAGTCCCTTGGACCCTCTTGTTGGTCTTTTGTTGGACATTAATAAATTTATCTTATCTTATCTTATCTACTATTCTCCCTCTTTGCCATCAAGGACAAAGGGTATCAAAAAGATACCAAAAAGAAAAAACGTCAGTCATCTTCAAGGGAAAATCTCCTTGTACTTCTCTTTATGCTCTAGGTGTAAAAAGTTCCAATAATTGATGACAGATAACAACATTGAACATTGACTATTGCGCTGCACAAGCAGGTCAATGGAATTAATCAGAGTATCTAGTGCAATTAGGCTCAACTCTTTTCTCTCAGCTCCATCTAATAACCTGGTAAAGTGTTCTAGTTTTGCTTCAACCATCTCCTTGACTTTCCAAAAGGTTTTGGAAAGGTCATCTCTCTGTCTTTGTATAGATATTAGTTCTGCTTGAAGTTCATTTATCCTTTTTTCTCTGTCCACTGTCCTTGTCTTTAAAGATATCAAAAGTTTGAACTAACTTGTTCAATTCCTTCTCAATTTCATTAATTTTGTTTTTGTACTTCTCAGTGGCAGTAAGCCACCTACGACAGTATTTGTAAGTCTTGGGAACAACACCAACACAGTTCCTCATTTCCTTTATGCTATCAGTTAGTTTCATTTGTGCCGCAACACACTTTTTCCCCAAGGCTCTTAGCTTTTCTTCTAGATTACCATCTTCCTTTCCCATAGATTTCTTGGTCAAATGTTCTTGTATCTGTTCAAATAGGATGTCTAGGAGCAGACTCTCAACGTTACTGGGAGCAATATTATTCCGGAGCATATGAATAATCAGAGCTTTTTGAATTACGTGCTTTTCATACAAAGGTTTTGAAAAGTATACATCACCCATCTTTAGTCCACCAGGTTCTTCAAGTATTGCTAACACCTTGTTTACCTCATAGGGATCTTCATGAGAAGATCCAAAATCCTTCTTAGGCTTTTCTTCGTCTGCAATTACAATTCCTTTCTACTTCTCATCAACTTTGGCAGATTATGGTTTATCAACATCAATGATCACTACTATCACTTTCTTGCTTTCAACTTTCTTCTTCTTTGAGATAGGAAAAGGGGTCTCAAAAGATCTTCTATGTTTTCTTTTGCCGGAGGCAGATCCTTTCGGAGGTGTACATTCCAAATCATTTGTATCAACTAATTCTTCACATGTACCAAATACTTAAGCAACTCTTCTGCATTCAACACACAATCTTCCATACTCATTTCATAACCAAACTCAGTTAACTTGTATTTCCTGGGTAATATCGCTCCTATGAAGCAATAATCTGTATCAACTAGAATTGTAATATTATTCTTGTATTTCTCCACACAATCACCTAGGATTATCAATCTTGAAGTTAAGAACTTCCGGAGCTCAAGGAAGTAATCTTTTCATGCATTGTCTATGTCATCCAATTCATTCAATTAACTATATATATGCTTCCCTATAGGCAAATTCTCAGACCATACAACATTCTCCTTCAATGGTAGTGAATTCAAAAAGTAGAATACTAAACAAACAACCAGAGATCCGAACCAAAAAGCATAACCCTCATTCTTGTTTAACATCAAGTTGTTCATTAGTTGCTGTCTTAATAACTCGCACAAATCATAGTCTAATCCTTCTTTAACCATATGATGAGCAACATACACAACAATGTTGGAAGTAGATCCTTCCCTATTTCGAAAGTAAATTTTGTATGTTATGTCGAAAGTTGCATACTGTTGATGTGAGTTTTAATCCACTACAACATGCAGAATCAAACACCCAATGTTTCGGAGTGAAACACCAAATATTCAATCTTCTCTTGATATAAGGTCATCTCTCATGCTAAGCTTGCAAAGTAATATCATGAAATGACTTCAAGGTTCCTTCTATTGTGGATACTCGCTTAGTTGTAATGATGTGATTTGCTGGAATCACTAAGGGGACTTACGCTGTTTCTCAAGACTTGCCAACTGTTTGCACTTCTAAAGCTTTGCGGTTTCATCAGCGACTTCCACCCACCTAGTGCAAGCTAATAAGATATACTTAATTGATTTTCAAATTGATATTTCTTCTTCAATCCCACCAAATAGATGCAAACTAAAGCTTAGATATCAATTGAAGTTAAGTGCTCTCAATCATTGACTTACCACACAAGGCACACTTACAATCAGCAAGAGGCTAGTGGCCCGGATTTGTTCAAGTCAAGCAAGTAGACGTCCACAATTACTTTCACTCATCTAAACTACTTGGAGCAAATTCTATTCTATTCTAAACTCAACATCTTGAAATGAAAATAACTTGAAATGAAATCTATTCTAAGTGAAGATGAAGATAACCATGCAATAATTCAAACTTGTTCAAAACTAATCACCATGCAAAAACAGTGACAAGTAGAGCAAATTTGGCATTATTCTTGCAACGATTCTCCAACATTTTTTTTACAAATGAGAGGAGCAAGCCTTATATAGGGATCTCAAACACAACGAACGACCAAGATTAAATTAGAATCAATGGCCCAGATCAAATCCTACAAACCCTAATTAGGGTTGTCACCCCATCGACCAATGAGATTCAGGCACCTCAACATGGACCAATGACAAAATTACAAGACAAGTGACAACCAATCAAATGACACCAAATGTTAAGCTAATCAAAACTAGACACCTAGACTATCAACCAATGAGGAAATAGCTTGCCACATGCTTACATCAAATCTTCATCAAGAAAGATTGTTTCCTTGAAGTCTCTCTCTCTTTGCTAGTTCAATGGATTTAGACATAATAGCATGAAGCCTTTCCATGGGAATGCTTGGTGTGGCGAATCTTCCACCCAACAACCTCTATCACATGAATGCAAAGGTCTTGGCCCAATCTGCCATACTATCCTCACAAGAGATGATGAATGCCTTCAACATGGATAGATCTTGTAATTGCTCCTTGCTAGTGATATGAACATCCTAAAAGTAAAGTGTTTTCATCTTTTCTCCCAAAACTACCACTGTCATGTCCCTTCTCCTTACTTCCTGAAAATCAAAGATAGTGGATATTGCCTTGTAGAGTTCATCCAAGATAGGCTGCACCTTCTCATCAATACACTTGTAATCATTCTCAATCTTATTTAGATATTCCATTTTGGTTGTCAAAGTGCAATACCAATCAATGATATCCACCGTCTCCCCTCGTTTGATTACTCCATTTTCCTCCATCATGAGAATGAATGCCCCTCTAATGGCCTATAGTCTTGGAATGGTTTTCTCTTTGATGTCTTGAAATTCCTCATATTTTTTAGGCAAAGCTACAATTAGGCCTTAATAGTTACGATCTCTTTATAATGCCCAACAAACTACACAGGGAAAGTATCAACCTCTTTTGCAAGTTCCTCAATCCATGCCTTCCCTGCCTCAAATGCCACTGCTGAGATCTCCAAATGGTTGACTGTTTCATGTTCTAGTGTAGGAGGTGGAACGAAGTTGTGATCTCTGGCTTGAATTGGATTGGAGACCTACTTGAAGTATTCTTTAAATTTTTGAGCCTCTTCCTTATACTTCTTTGCCACTTCCTTGTCCACTCTATTCTGCATGGCCTTAAGATCATCTTGGGCCTCCTCATATTCTATCTTCTTCGTTGTAGCTCCCAACTCATGCTCAACTATCTCATAGTCCTGGGGATGAATGTTGTCTCTTGTTTTGTTTACCTTACAAATAACAATCTAAACCTTGCGAGTTCCTGATTCATCTCTGATTACCTTGGCTATCTTTTTTGCTGGTTGACTCTCTTCCTCAACTTGCTGTATAAGGTCTTCAATGTTCACCATTGATTCAGGCTCATCAACCTTTTCTTTTCCTTGCATTATATCCCATAACCATTCAGGCGTTGTGCACTCTCCTAACTCCAAATTGGGCTCTCCTCTTCTCTGGGTTTCAATTGGTATCACTGCATTGTTTTCATTAGGAGGTGGTATTTGATCATCCTTAGGAGAATTTTCAAGGTTAATCATCTCATCATTATTCCCTTGTGGTGGAGAGAGCATTTCCTCTAACTCAGTGGTACTCAATGGAGAATACCCTGAAGAACTCTAACCAACACTATCCTCTGATTTAGAAGAAACCTCTGGATGCACTTCCTTTCCGTTAGATGGCAGTCTTTCTTTGCTTCGAAGTTATGCTTTCTTTAGATGGAGGGGCAGTTTGTTTCTGTCTCTTTGCTTGTGGCTCCTCTATGCTGATCCCCCTTTCCTTCGGATTCCTGCTTGGGGGATCCTTTGTAGTGGTTTTTCTCTTCTTGCTAACCTCACCTCGTTGCCCACTTGATGCTTGAAGCTGCTCCGATGGTTCCCCTTCTTCAATTTCTTCAACTTCCTTCATCATATCATATGTTAAGGGTGTTCCTTTCTTTGCTAAACTGGCTAACTTGGCATCCAACCATTGTTGAGTGAAGAGAGAAACGAGTATCATCAATGTCTCAAGAGTCAAGATTGACCTCCTTATCTTCATCTCAACTAATTGTTTCTAACTCAAGGTTGGCGGTGGTGTTAAAGTCACTTTAGGTGATATGGCCATCCTCTTCCAATTGATCAGGCACCTGGATCCCCTTCCACTTATACTTTCTAATCATGTCCACAGTCAACCTTGAAAACATCCTCTCTCTGACCTCAAGATCATCCTTTGCATCAGCCCAGTAGTCCTCTATGTGTGGGATGTGGAGATACCTATTCCCATATGCACTCTTAATCTTCCTCTCGGGATCAAAGTTTCTTCTTGCTTCGTACAATCCTAGTCCATAGTGCTCAAGTTCTTCATTTACTGCCTCAGATGCTGCTTGTGATGGGCAAACCTCACCTCCAAGGCTGAAAGGAAACCCAACCCCTTGCTTGCGTTTATGCTTTTGAATTCTGTCATAAGAAAGCAGCTGCCTTGTGACCTCTATGATCACTATTTTGTTCGTTGGACATCTTGGGAGCTTCCTTGGGCAATCTGTACTTCCAAGTATGCTAATGTAGGTGAATTTAGGAAATTGGATGTACCATGATCTACACATCTTGATCAACTTCTTAGCTTCCTCAGATAACCTCACATGTGGTGCCTCTTGCAATTGTCTTACAATCTTCATGGCGAATACATCGTTGAAAATATTGAAGTTCTTGTGATTGTGGAGATGCAGTTGTGGATAGCATTCATGCACTGAGTACTCTCCTGGCTCTGTTCCACATCTTCCTAAACTTGTCAATCCGGGAAACTTGTACATCCTAGCCAACATGTAGACAAGGTAAGATGTCATATAAAATGCTTTAGTGTCTTTCATTGTCCTTTGTTCTACATCAATTTGTGGATGTGTATATCATCAGAATGGTTCCTCTCTTTGCTCATACTAATAATATGGTCGGTAGACTCATTTCAACCCCATGACAATAAGCTTGCTTTGATTCACTAAAAGTGAGTCACGTAGTTGCTTTTGGTATTAGTGGCATTATGTTTCATTTTTTTAAATTTTTATAGGAACTATGTAACCTCTTGGTGTAAATCGTTGTATTGAGAAAAAACGCACTAGTGTAATGCAGATCATGGATCATGAAAAGGTTATTGGTAACCCAAAAAACTATATGAGGTGAATAGATGGCTGAGTTCCTGTTCCTATTCAGGTTTGTGGTAAACCTGTGTAAAAACCATGAAAGGTTGACGAGAGGTGCCTTTCATTTGAATGAAGATCATGAGCCACAAGAGTTAGGTTACTGTAATTGGAAGTGATAAGTTTGAAAGGAGGAGAATGTGGACGTTATTGATTGTATAAAAAGTTGTATAGAAGAGCAGTTGGCTGTAGATATCCTCTGACTGTCGGACTTTTTGGTAATACAGTCAGCTGGTGATGAGTTCACTAGAAGTGAAAACGAGATAAGTTCTCGTACATGGATGGTCATGTGTAACAAGATCTAGATAGCAGTATGTAAACCTAAAAGTATGCATAGGCATACAATTCTGTTTCCAGCTAATGTGGTGTACTTCCTTCTCATGCTCACACTAGGGTGGTGTTGGGAAATTATGTTAGTGTTCACATCATGGGTTAGAATAATAACATATGCTAAAATATAAGGGATTTGTTATTGCAACTCACGTAATTAGTATGGGTATTAATTTTGTTTCGTTTGTTTGTTTATGAGCTGTTAGAACAACTTGTCTATGTAAAGGGAGTTGTTATAGGAGGTATAACAACTCTCCCATAACATAGGATATGTAAAGTCCTATAAATATGTAATTTGTATTAAATGAAAGATACTGTGAAATTAAGAGTATTGTTTCGTGTATCTGCTTTGCCTAAATTTCTAATATTAATTACATTTTCTCCATTTGATATTACAACTTTAATTCTTTCTACAGAAGAGATTCTCATGCAAGCCTACTGTTATATTCATCAAGTGCTAGCCATCTAGTCTATTTTCTATTGCTGTGAGCAACTTAGATTACTTCTTTTCTTTTCTAATGACGCCCTTTGTAGTTTCATGCTTTAGGAGAAATCCCTATTTCAAGTTCCTTTGGAAATATTATGTGATGTATTTGAGATGGGATCAGAATATATGTTAACACACATTGTTTGTATGCTTTGAATTATTTACTTACCATCTACTACCTGTATGGCAATACACTAAATATTTTGTTGTCATAACAATCTATTAGTACCAACTATCACTTTTTTGTACTGAACTTTGTTTCACTGTTGCATGGTTTAGTAATTCTTACAGTATATATACATGGAACATGTGTGTATTTTACATATGATTTTTTGCTAAAAGGTATGGACATTAGCATTAATTGAAGATCTTATCATATGTACTTTACGTTTTCATCTGCAAAGTTTGTGGGTAACAACTAGTGTTTTCAGGAAAAGTGCACAGTAGCTCATATTGAAGAGTGCAACTGCAAATGTTATCTAAAACAGGAAAAAGGATGGAACCAGGATCTCTAGTTATAGAATTGAAGGCACGTGCCCAGAATAATGCACTTGAAAATGAAGAGAATTATTGGAGTGAGCTCTACCCAGAAATTGAACCATATAGTTCAGGCTTTTTGGAGGTTTCAGATCTTCATTCTTTATATTGGGAGCAGAGTGGGAACCCGGATGGACATGTAAGTTCCTATCAAAGGCTGGATGGAATGCTATTCACATTTTTATCTCCTAAGCATTAAGGTTGCATTCTAGGAAGCAAATAAAGAATATGTAATCGGTTTCCAGTGAAATTATGTTGCTCATATTTCAAGTAGAACTATTTTAATTTATAACTACCCAATTGGAAAAGCAATTTTCTAACACATTAAATTTCAGGGTGAATTTTAATGATCTTGATCTTTAAATTCTTTGTTTGTGAGACTGAATCTAGGAAATTTGAGGAAGATTTCCTTATTCAAATGCATATCAAATGGTTCTGCCTTTGCATTACTGCTGATCACAGAAGACGTTTCTAGAACCAACAATTTTGTGAAAATGTTGTGCCTTTTTTGTTGTAGTTAATCAGATCTGTAGATTTATGCATATTTTTTTGAAAGTAAATTATTTGCAATGCTTCATTTTTCTAATTGTACTGTGGTTATGTGCTGGATGAGTATTGTATACTTTCTATGTTTAATAGTTTAGATGGGATCAACCTTGGTATTGATTGGTAATGGATTTTGTTTTTGGGTATTATCTATTGTTGATTTGAAGGCACTAGTGTCTATCTTTTGCATGAATTCATACAATGTGTAAAATTGCTTTTAATGTGCCTATTTATATCCGGACATGCTTAAGGGTGAAGCAAGAGAGATTCATTATTGTATTGGACAACGATTGAGTTTTTGCAATTATGAAAATATTTACTATGTTGGTTTTTTAGTTGGAAATGATTTCCCATGTGAAAATACTATGTATTGTTTGTGTAGTGAAAGGTGCGGAAGCGATAAATCTTGTATGACACCCAATAAAATATAGACATTTTGAAATCATTCAAATTTATTATTTATAAACAAATCTCAATAAATTTTACTTTGCAGCTCAAAACCCAAACTTTGGAGAAATTTTTTCTATTTCTGCAAAACAAATACCGAATATTTCACTACAAAGGTGATTCCTGTATGAGATTGCACTGATAGAATCTGAGGGTTTTTGTCCCCAAATTCCAAATCTTCAGCACATCATCGATTCTTGGTTGGAACCGTAGTCGCACTGCTTTTCAAGCTTTCATCTGCCAAGAAACCATCGGGGTTTTGTCCCTCCAGTAAAAAATTTGGCCACTTGCACAAATCTCCAAAAGAGAAATGAACACTATTTAGAATAATGGTCTTCCTTCTCCCCAGCTAATAATGGTCTTCCTTCTCCTCAACTTTCTTTTATAACTGTTACCAAAATTCTCCTACACGTTCATTTTGGTAGAACCATCATGCTTACAAGCAAAAAAGGTGCATTTTGATTATTCCTACATTTTGTGTTTTTCTGATAAATGCAGTAACTTTGAAACTACTTCATGAAATTACTCATTACATTTAATGAAGGAAAGATCATAACATAGAAAGAATATTCTGCAAATCTTTTATGAAAATGTAATGTTTTATTCATCAAAGTATTGTTTTTGCTCCACACAAGCCGTGAACTACGACATAATTCATTGAGTTTTCAATCTGAAAATCATATATGAATGTGTACATAAAAGAAAAGCAAAGAAATCATTGCCTGAATGACTGGCGGGAGTGGAAAGAAATCTGTAGGGTGTTGAGCCTTGAGTTATCTGAAATCCGTCCTTGCATCCTAAAGTGTCCATTTGCTGTCCTAAGCCTGAAAAAATGAAGATGCAATGAGTTAGAACATTTTGTTCTAAGCAATGACTGGATACCTAAAATTTGCTCTATGCCTATGCTGTAGTTTTAATGCTGTCCTAAATTGGAAGAAGAAAACATCAGAGTACTAAAAGTGCTTGTGAGAAAGGAAATTTATGCTAATGTGTTTGTTCCATGTACAGGAAGATAATTATTTCAATGTATATGTGCCCTAACCGAGGCTCCCTTCGGGTATTAGTCCGACATATGCATTAGAATAATTACTTTAACAGGTTTCAAAATCAGGAAAGAAGTATATAATGTTAAAGGGACATTATTTCTGATATGAAACCTTTCATTATAATCAAAATTGACAAGCTAAGCCTATTTAAGGGACAACAGTCTTGAGTTGAAACCTTATAGGTTGGAACAACAATAAGAAATGTATAAATGTTTTTTTGAACAAGAAATTCATAAAAGAGTGCTGATATACAGTAATAGAAAATGAACAGCAAAGACAGCTTCTAAGGTGGAAATCTATGGCATGCATCTCTAATCAGAATTCAAATGCGACTAGAAAGGATGCAAATTCAAATGCAGATTTTCCAGCAGTATTAATGAAATCTGGACAGCATTGTCCCTATCAAAAGAGCCCTCATATGATCAAGAACAGAGTTGGAGATACTCAAAGGTAGCAGCTACAGAAAACAGATCCTATGTGTCATCACAATTTAGCATGGATATAATACTTCTCAGAAAATCTTGAAGAAAGAAGTTAACATTTTCTAGTGGAAAAATCAGAACAGTACTTGTGTTTTCAACATAAATCAGAGTTTTCATGAAGTCACGTTTGTATTATTATGAAGAAAGCTTCAAATTTTCAAAAAATGCAAGTAAATCAGCATGGAGTCGTTTTCAAGAAAGCCACAGTTCAAAGAAGGGAAAGACACAGATTTTCTTTAAAATATGCAGGAAAAATCAGAACAGTACTTGTGTTTTCAACATAAATCAGAGTTTTCAACATAAATCAGAGTTTTCATCAAGTCACATTTGTATTATTATGCAGAAAGCTTCAGATTTTCAAAAAATGCAGAAAATCAGACATTTTCCTTCGAAAAACCAGTATTTTTGCAAAGAGAAACTGTAACTTTTTCTCAAGTGACGTTTCAGAACAACAAAAATCTCCAAGCAAAGGAAAATAGAAATGAAATTACCTCAGAGCCATGTTTTCAAGCTTTTGTTGCAGAGGAAAAACCAGAAATACTTCCATAGGGTGCTAC
>MU226248.1:919120-944503 GCA_018584345.1 Thuja plicata
TCTTTCAAACTTATAAGTAATAAAATTAATTCATACACTTTGTTAATAATTAACATAGGTAATATAGTAATATATTACTTGCATCAAGTGATATTTTATTATATTATTTATGTTAATTTATTAAATGAATTAATTTTGTTTTTATTTTAATATTTGCAAATGATTGTTATTAAATAGACAATTAATTGATATTGTTATAAACCAATTAATTGTTATTTGAAAGATTGCAAAATTAAAATATAACAAATTAGAAGTTGATTTATTATTCCTTAAGTCAATTTTCGAATTTGGAGATATAAGGGGTTGAAGAGTCAAGTGGGGAAGCATGAAATGAGGGAGAGGTGTCATTTTGACTTGCTGTTAGTGGTTGTTGTAGATCTGGACTCTTTTATGAGCCATTTGAGTCCTTCTAGGAGAGTTGGAGAAGTCCTAGGGTCGAATTTGACTTTTCCCTAGGTTTTGGGAGGCAATTATGGCTAGTTGGAGCTTTTTAGGGGTTGTTTGGATGAGTCACATAGATGCTTAATGCCTTGGCTAGACTTTTTCAGTCTTTTGGTGCTTTTTGGAGGAGTTTCAGGTCCTATTTTTAGGCTTTATTGTTGCATTCGACCCAAGGGGTTGTGTACTTAGAGAAGTTTGTAACTCTTTTTGGTTTCAGTTCTGATTATGCAGAGAAGGTTTGGTGACATATTTTTGTCTTTGGCAGTTTTATGCAGAAGTTTGTAACTCATTTTTGAAGATCAAATACAAGTAACAACAGCTGAGTTTATGTTATCTGAATTTCTTTTGGAGCCTTTTTTTCGTTCTACATTTCTGTGTGCATTTTCAGGTGATTTGATAGAGATAACTAGTGAGTTTTCTATCATTCCATGTTATTTTGTCTCACCTAAACACCTAGTTGCAGAAAAGTATGTTTGCTTGCAGGTTGTAGTTTATGTCTTAGGGTGTGAAACTGGTAAGTGAGGCATTTGTTTTCCTCCTTGGTTTGGTTCATATTTCAGACTTTATTACAAAGTACTTATGCAAGCCTATACAGAAATGATGTGTTTTGTATTCATTCAGATAGTGTAAAGCCCTTCTTCAGTTATTTGTAGTTGCACTTTCATATCATTTTGGTGTATCACCTGGTTCACAGTAGTTTAAATTTCAATCTTAGGTTCATTTCAAGCAATCTCTTTCCCTTTTCCTTATCAGAGTTTGGTTAAGTTTTTAGGAGCTATAAGTGACCATCAAATAGGAACTGGCCTAGAATCCGGAGATTCATTCCAGTTATAGGAAAAGCCCACCACCTAGGAATGATTCCATGTTGACCAATATTTCAAGTTGTAAACTATAAGCTTGAGGGTGAAAATTTTGGGTCTTAACAATAACCCCATCTTATATTTCTGGAAATTAATCATTAAATCACTTTTAAATATTAATTTCTTTCTCCTTGTGGAAGTGACTTTATAATACTTATTTTTATTTTATTTTTGGCCCTGGGTAATTCATTTTAATAAAATATTCAGCTTATAAATATAATTAGTTAAATACAAGTTGCCTTAAAATATTAATTAGACAACTTAATTTAGTAAATTAAAATATTTTTTTCTTTGGAAACCTAGGCCAAAAAATGGGGACATTATAGAAAGACATACATCATGCTTTAAAGAGACTAAACTTCTTGCATTCATATGAAGGAGGGAAGACATAGTGTTTTCCATTTTAATAAAACCACCTAGAATAAAATCTAGAGATAGAAGAATCCACAATGATTGATGAAAATTATAGATTTCCACCCACTTCGGGGACAAATTCAACACCTCTTCTGGGTTTACAATAGAATTTCATGCAAATGATCCCAAAAAAGATTTATCTACAGTTTAAAATCTCTTTGTTAGAATTCTTTCCTGTATGCCATTTTTTTAAAAGATAAGCTTCTACCTTATGGGGGTAGATCCCTATCTATTAATTTGAAAAACTAGTACATCCAGTGAGTAATCACATTAACCACATCAACCCCTTGCTTAATATATTAATCCCGTCCATCTAAAGAGGAGGAGAACAAATCTTTGTATAAACCTACAAAGTTGATAAAGGGGTTAAGAGAACTTTTCAAGCCCTTCCCTATACAGGGAGAGTGCCTCAATCACTTTCTTCTTTTTTCCTACAGCCTCCACATCTAACACATCGGTAATGAATCCTCTTTTAGGGTTTGGAGTAACCTGATCGAATGCTGCAATGATACTTGCTTTGAACCTTTCTTGCAGGATTCTGTGGGCTAAGCTATTTGCCTTATAATTCATGCTCGTTGCCTCAACAATGATAGTGAAAAATCTCTGGAAGATTTCTCCATTGTGCTTGTGACTTGCATCAACAAAGGCTTTTCCAAGCACACTCTTCACCGCTGACAACAAAGTTTCCACCTCGAACACGGACAATCTTCTAAGCTGCCTATCCAGATGCTCCTCCGGGTAGTTGCACACCACTCCAAAGCACACCTGTCCTACCATTTCCTTCCTCCCGATTGCTTTGCATACAAATTTTGCTTTACAACCAAAGGAAATG
The DNA here is from genome assembly GCA_018584345.1 of Thuja plicata. Lineage (NCBI taxonomy): Eukaryota > Viridiplantae > Streptophyta > Pinopsida > Cupressales > Cupressaceae > Thuja > Thuja plicata. Next base: position 921,668 of record MU226248.1, read on the forward strand.
AAATATATAAATAAACTTCAGGAAAGCTCTAGAAAGAAAGCCTTTTATGCTGTATGCTGAGGATTTGCTCCTCACTCACAGGTATTATGGGAAATAATAGGGACCACATCTAGGCTAATCTATTCAAAGATGCTCCAAACTAAAACAAATCGCTCGCAAGCTCCCCTAGTATATAGGATGTGTGAAGGATGGGTAAAATCTAGAGACCTCAAACAACAAAATTTGAAAAAGAGTACTTTTCGCCTACAACACCTAAATTTGTAGCACCTGTGACAACCCTCATAGATGACCTGTCATCCTATCCAAGTTTATTGCATTTAAAACATCTTCATTAAGCTCCGACAATGGCCAAATCTTTTCCTTTTGCAAAAGTTCAACACCCATGTTAGCCAATTTATCGGCTACACGATTAGCCTCCCAATAAAGTATGTGATATAGAAATATTTTCCATTCCATCTAAATATCTTCTTAAAATTTTCAACCACTTCTTTATCTTCCAATTCGTGAACTTCATTTTTATTCACTATGTTAATGCAAATGAGGGAGTCACCTTCTATGTCTATCTCCTTGATACCTTTAGTATTACATAAACACAAACCACAAGCCAAAGCCTTGAATTCAACTTCGTTGTGGCAACACCCACCTTTCTATCCATAGACCAAACACACTGTCCTCTCTCATCGCTAATAATACACACAACACTTGTTGTACTCGGATTGCCCTAGGCTGCTCCATCAAAATTTAATTTCAGCCTACCTTGAATTGGAGTAATCCACTGTACATTTTTCCTTGTCACACCTTTGTTTGGGGCCAAGAAGGCTAGTGACTTAAGTTTTACCCATTTATTTTGAATTTCCAAATCCTAGGTAGTAAAGATTCTTTTTAAATTTTTGATTTGAGTTAGCCACCTCACAAATACCTTCCTCTATTTTGGAAATGACCTCCACTATTGACAATTCCTTGCCTTGAAAGATATGTCTATTTCTCTCCTTCCATAAGTGCCAAACCAACATGGAGAACGCTATAGTCCAAATATTGCTCCATGTGTTCTTATCCCTGCATGACCACCCTTGCAGAAAATTTAAAATAGAACTCTGCCTTGCACACATCCATCCCAAAGAGGATTAAAGGCAATCCCAACATGCGCTTGAAAAAAGAGCATGATAAAAGGAGATGATTGGGCATTTCATTATTTTCGTGGCACAAATGGCATATTCTTGGACCCTGAAAACCAATCAACTGAAGCTGGTCCCCCATCAAAATCTGGCCGTGTAGTGCCACCCACAAGAAAGCTCCCGCTTTGGGTAGAACATACGAATGCCTGTACAAACTCCTTAGCTGTTCAAAATTGCTATCGACCTTATTTTGAATAAAATAACCCAATTTCACCGAATAGTTGTCTGAGGTAGAGGCACACTAGAATACTTCATCCTCATCTTTTGTTAACATTGTCTTTCTTTTCTACGTAATATTTCTTACTATATTCATTTTGCTTTCGGGGATACCCATCCTGTCAACATCGATCCAAGAGAAAGTTTCATTCACCAGTCCAGAATCTATGTGGACATAATCCACTACTGCTTCACCTTGTTTTTCAATCACCACAGGAATCCAATCCGAATGTCCCATTAAGTTAGCTATCACCTCTTCATTCCATGAGTCTGACCAAAACTTAGGTTTTTTGCTGTTGCCAATTTTCCATGACATGTGACTAGTAATGATATGCCGACTCTCCCCACATGAATCTCCATATCGCCGAGCTCCCTTCCGAATATGCTCGAGTTAAAATTTTCAATGGCTCTTCCTGGTCCAAATATTTGCTTCTGATAATTTTAGTCCACAATCTATCCAGTTCCTTGTATGCTTTCCAAATTAATTTTTCTCCCAAAGACCCGTTCTGTTTCACCAACCTTCTCATACCTGCACCCCCTACCTCCTTGGAATCGCAAGCCATGTCCCAACCAATCAAAGGAATCTTCCTATTCTCCCACGAATCTTCTCATAAAAATAATCTTCATTATACCTTCCGAAGTACTGGTTACATTACAAGTCATCTTAAAACATGATATCACATACATAGATTGGCACTCTAGCCAAAACTGATTTAATCATTAGAATATAACCACTTGTTTTTCCAAGAACTAATTTATTTGTACAATTGTTAATAACCTCTTCCCAACCCTCCATTAATCACAGGAACCTTCAAATGCTTAGAAGGAAGAGAGGAACCAAAAAAAGCCAAAAGACTAGCTATCCTCCTTTGGCAAGTTTTATTGATATTAAAAAAATAAACTTCTGATTTTTCAGTATTCAAGATTTGCCTTGACGCTGAGGAATAATTCTCAATGGCACCCCTAATAATTTCTGCTTCCCTCATCAAGGCCTCGCCATAGAGAATAGTGTCCTTTGCAAATTTGGAGTGAGATACAATGAGACCATCCATCACCTGTATTCCCTTCCATATCCTATTATCTCTCAACTTCTTGAAATATCTGCCCATAGCTTCTCCCATAGTGACAAACAAAAAAGGAGATATGGGATTGCCTTTGTGAAGCCCGTTAGTAGCCTCAAAGAACCCACATAATGATCCATTAAACATCGTAGAATAACATAGAAAAGAAATACAAGCTCTAATAGTATCTATCTATTCAACATCAAAACTGAATTTCTTCATAACCACAAGCAAAAAGTCCCAATTGACTCTATCATAAGCCTTGATAATATCAAGTTTAATGAGCATACCTTTTATCTTCTACTTATTGATCGAGTCAACTGCTTCATTTGCTACAATGGTGTTGTCAATGATTTCTCTACCTGGGATGAAGCTTTTATGCTCTTCTGAAATAATCTTTTCAAGTTATATCTATTTGCCAAAGCCTTTGTAATAATCTTATAAATAGTATTACAAAGGGAGATGGGCTGATAATCCCCAAACTTTTTGCAAATTTTCTTCTTGGGAATCAATGCTATAATTGTGTTATTTACGTCTTTGACAAATTTCTTCCTCTTTTTGATAATTTTCGCTAGCTTTAGCACATCTAGACCAATGAAATATCAGCACCTTTGATATAATTTTGCTGGGAAGCCAACCGACCCCGTCATCTTCTCTGGGTGTAATTGGAAAGTGGCCTTTTTGAGTTCTTCCAAAGAGAAAGCTTTTGATAATATCCGATTGTCTTCTTCATTGATGCAAGTCGGGATACTATCCAATATATATCTGCCCTCTTGAATAATCCCTACCTACTCTGCCTGACCAGAAGATCTTTGAAGTGCGAAATTGCTACTTCTATCTTTTCGGGTTCCCTAATTATGACCCCACTTCTAGCAAGAATCTCCTCTATTCTGTTCCTGTCTCTTCTGCATCGTACTGAAGCATGAAAAAACTTCGTGTTGAGATCACTAGTCGCAAACCAATTCTCTCTAGCTTGCTCCCGCCAATATAACTCCTCCTTGGCTAATAGTGTTGAATGTATATCTTTAAGCTCTTTCTCCTTCCAATAATTCTCCGCGAACATTCCCCAGCAAATGACTTTTTCATTTAATTCTTCTAATTCATTTTCTATTTTCTCCTTTTCTACAAAAATATTTTTAAAAGCTTTTGCATTCCAAACATTCAAGTTTTGTTTTAAATAATTCATTCTCTTAATGAATTAAAAAGAAATAGTTCCCCTAAAAAAATTGCTCTCTCCACCAAACTTGCAACCTGTCTTGCAACGAAGACTCCCTCCACCACATTTTTGAGAATTAAAAAAAACAATTTCTTTGTCTTTTACTAGATTTTATATTCAACAAAACCAGGAGGCAATGACACAGAAATAGGGAGGATATTTGACACACAATGTATCTTATCCCCTAACCAACCATGGCTAATCAGAAAATGATCGAGTCTCTCCCCGTTGTTGGTGAAACCCACTCTTCAGTTGTTCCACGTGAACATCCCATTCTAGGGGAGTAATCCACAACTCTCGTCGCAGCCACAAAATCTTGGAAATCAATCATCGCCTTACAAATTCCATACAAACCCCCGCTTTTCTCTTTGGGATCCAGAAGAGCGTTGAAATCCTTCCCAATAATAACATTATCACCTTCTGCCATATGTTTCCTACCTAAAATCTCCTACCAAGTGTGAAATTTGTCTTTTGTCTTGATTGGCCCATACACATTAAAAACATGAAACTTTGATTTTCTAACTTAAGTTTCACCCTATACGATATCCATTAAGAGGAGAATTCAATAAGGGGGATATCTATTTTATCGGGATTCCACATTAAACCCAAACCACCCATTGAGCCCAGATCATCTATAAAGATGCCTTTCCATAGCTTACAATATTTTACAAAATCCACTCCAACAGTGGCACTAGTTTTTGTTTCCTGAAGAAAAAATATATCGTCCATCATTCTCTTCATATGACACTTTACCATGTGTCTTTTGTTAGGGCCGAAAGACCCCTGACATTCCATGTAATGATTTTCATTGCTGTCCAAGGGAGTTCTTTGCTCCCTTGGATGTTGCCAAATATTGTTTGATGCTAAGAAAGCCTTTTTCCATTGCTTCTTTCTCCCTCCTTTGCTTGTTTGTTTTCGTGCCTCTCCCCTTACCAGTTTTACCAAAAGAGGAAGCCGCGGATTGACTTAAAAATCTGGGTTCTATAGTCCCCAATTCATCTACCTCCTGCATATCTCTTTCTGAATTATCGTTTTCATCCACATCCTCCAAACCCACTTTCTCCGAAGAATCCAGATCGATAATTTTCTTTCCTTTCTTATGAATCATGTTCCGTTCTGGCAAATTCTCCTTTGATGGATCCTTAGCAATCTCCTTGCTTGGAGTCACAGTCTTTTCTAGTTTTTCAGCATGGCTCCTAATTGCCTCAAAATTTGTATCATTTCCACTTCCATGGATCTCTTGTTCCTCCAGAGAATTTTTATTCTTTGAGTGTCAACTCGAGCAATCTCCTTCCTCCTTTGAAGGAACTTCAATTTCCTTCAATTTGTTATCAACCATCTTTTCTGTAACCACTTTTACATTTTCGAAATTCAGGTTGCCACCTTTCTTGGGACTCCACCTTTGATTATTTCTTCCGGGAATCATCTTACATTATGATTCCCAATGATCTCTACGCCTACATCGAATGCAAAAAAAATTTTCTTCCTCAACTTCGATGGACTGTAACCCATGCTTTTTCTGTGCACAAAGTCTGATCTCCTTGGAGATTTTTCTAATTGCTGCAATTTTAATCTAAGCATATAGATACGAGTCTCCATTGGCCAGGTCTGGATCTATGTCAACTCGTTCCCAAAGATCTTCTGATTTTCTCCAGACATTCCTCCATCCAATATTCTATTGGAAGATTATATAATCTTATCCAAACCACCGACTCATAAGGATTTAGGACAATGGGATTAAAATTGGCACACCAGTTCTGCATATCTATAGGAGCATCCTGCATACACCAAAGTTCTCCTTGAAGAATTTTCTCCTTGTCTTCCCGATTTGCAAAGATCACAATAAAATGACCTTTGGGCAGAAACTTCAAAATGAATTCCATTTTCCACGAATGCTTTATCCATTTTCTTATAGATTCTCTATCTTTTTTTGGTCCAATAACTCTACAAATAACCACCAAATGCTACATTAAACTTCTTTCAATTGATAGTTCTTCTGAAACATCAATAGTATGGTATCCCATATGATCATTTTCATCACAAAAATCTTCCTCCTCTCTAAAGCCCCGTCCTTTGATAAAAATATTTCACCATCATCCCCACCCCCCTTACTCTGCAACTCCGCAATGTTAGTGACTCTGTTTTAAGATAGTTTCTAATTTAGAAAAATTTGTATGCCATTGTTTTTAAGACATAATAAAAAAGAACCTTTTGCAGCATACAGAAAATTCTGACATTAAGACTTAATTTCTTGTCCTACATCGAAGATAACCCATCATCAAAAAACTTCCATGAAAGAAAAGCATCAGGAAATAAGGCATACAAAAAGAATAGCAACAGATTTGAGCCTGGATCTGCTCCTCCAAAACACCAATCATTTCATCATTTGGCAGTAATGAAAATGTAACTGTATACTCATATTTTGAGCTTGCAGCTTGACCCTGTGTTTGAATGGCTCGCCCATTCCGCATCTTCACCCACAATTGGTCATTCTCCAGTGACTAGGGCTTCTTTGAAAGACTTACACCCATTACTAGCAATATTATTCGCATTCTCTCCCTCGATAGCAAGACCATAGCATTCAGACACTGGCAGCCAGATGAGTGCTCTTCACTGACTGGAATAAATGCTAGGTGTGGAAAAAATTAAAGGCTGGCCAAAAAACAAAAAAGAACAAAAAAGAGCATGACCAACAAGCAAAATGATCACAAAACAAAAACCATAAAAAGGAATTAACACATAGAAATGACCCAAGAGACCAATGGAACAACAAAGAAGAGTGCTAGACAAAGGTGGCAGAGGAGGATGACCCTTCAGCTTCCAGCAAAGCTCCTCACACTAGCTCTCCTCAATTGAATCAGTTTTCTTTATTTCCAAAGCTAATTATGGGATAAATTTTGATGGTTGATTTTGTTATTCAATCAATGGTTGAATGATTATGAAGAATATCAAATTGTATGATTCTAAAGATTAGTCTTATTTCAACTGATTTGCTAAATGAATTTTAGATAAGATAAGCATTGTTGAAAATGTTTTTATGTCTATATCTGTCATAAGTATTTTATGAATTCTCAAAAATAAGCATGTTCATAGTTATATTGTGAAGTGATTAGTCAATCCATCTTCTAAAATTGTTGTATTTCTTCTTTTGTTTAGATGGTATATTAAATTAGTTTGGGACTACCAAATGGTCACAAGAGATCTCTCTCCACACTTTCTGCTTTGGAATAAGCCTGTTCATTTTGTCCACAATCCAAGTTTCAAGCAGAGGCTTAGTGACAGATTCTCTGTTTGTTAGGCAGTATTTGCTGCAACATATTTTCTCAGCATAAATTTTCTTAGTGGCTATTTATTTTCAAGTTATTTCAATTTGGATTGTTGAATGTGTTCTGCTTTTATTTTGTGCTTATGTTAAATGAATTCTGCAATGTATGTGTGTGTACATTGTTCACCTTGTCTTAGATGCATACATATCCTGGCTGATTGTTAAAGTATACAGGCACCTCAAGTTGTGTACTTGAGGAGTGGAAGGGTGAGCAGGAAATGTTTTTGCATGTGCTTCAAATACAGGGGATGTCTTGGAGACACTGTACGTTGTTAAGGATCATCTTCTTGCATACATTACTCAGGGACATGTCTACACATCATCTTGGCTGATGGGTGAATCCAGATGTCCTGTGCAACATCCTTAAAAAAATTAAAAGGAAAAAAAGATAATTTTCTTTATTCTTTAATTTTTTTCCTAAAAGATCTCATAAAAATTAATTTATCATTAATTCCAAATTGAAATTAATACAAAGAATTATCATTATTTTAAAAAATATCATTTTATAAGTTGTTACTTGTTTCTATTAGAACTATATGGTGCTTTTATATATATGGAATTGCACATCCCTTTCTGTGCCTGATATTTGGGGGTCCCTCTAGTTGCATATGGACACACTCTTTCTTCAAACTTAGCCTAGATGCTTGGTGTGTACATTAATCATATTTACTTGAGGTATATGTTGGTTGTTACACAATGATGTTCTAGTGTGGGCATTGGTTGGATGTGATTATTTAGCAATTTGTGTTTGGTCTTTAGCCATAGTCAATGGTTTCTACAAGAAGCTTTTCATTTCAATAAAATACTATTTTTTTGGTAACTTTATGGTTCTTTATTGCATATAGAGTTCTTCAGCACTATTGTTTAAAATTTTAAATGTATAGATTGACTTGTGCAGCCAGTTGTTTTTCTTCATGGGGGACCTGGAGGTGGTACAGATGGCAGTAACAGAAGATTCTTTGATCCCAACTTTTTCCGTATTGTATTGTTTGATCAGGTATGAGATGCATCATTTATTTTCTAGTTGAACATTATTGATCCTGTTACAGTTGGAGTTCTACTTTCCTTGAAGTTTGCTAAGGCTGGATATAATCTTGTTTGCAGCGTGGTGCAGGCAAAAGTAGGCCACATGCGTGCTTAAAGGACAACACTACATGGGAACTTATCAATGACATTGAAAAGCTCAGGAAGCACTTGGATGTTGATAAGTGGCAGGTTGAAACGTTCTTTCCTAAATGAGTTTTATTTTGCTTTCCCATGGCATCTGATCTGTTAGTATCATCTGCTTTTTATCTTTATTTTTGGAGCCAACTTCTGCTTTAGTGTACACATTTATCTTCTTATTGTGTTCTTATGAATGAAAAAACTGAAACAATCATTCAGGTTTTTGGAGGGTCATGGGGCAGCACTTTAGCTCTAGCCTATGCACAATCATATCCTGAACACGTAAGTATTGTTTCTGTGTTGTAATATTTTTCACAATGAATCATGGCTGAACATGTAAGTGTTGTTTCTGTCCAGTGACATGTTCATCATTAATTATAAATGAAAAAATGAAAACTTATGCAAATTTTTGTGAGCAAGGAAGCTGTCATATTTATCTTACAACTCTTAATCACTCACGTCATAGTAATTTGTGTAGGTCACTGCAATGGTCCTCAGAGGTATTTTCTTGTTGAGGAAGAAGGAAATTGATTGGTTTTATGAAGGGGGTGCTTCTGCAATATACCCTGATGGTAAGTTTCTGGTATAAATTTTAATGGTTACGACTATGAAAACTTTAAAGTTGATGAATTACAAGAAGGAATTAATTTTCTCCAGTTCATAAACATTAAAGTTTAGGGGATTGAATCTGTCATTCCGAATGACTCTGCTAATAAGGGAATAAGTGCTATGGAAGTATTGAGCATCCTAGGTTAAATTATCATTGATATATTTTTTTAAATTTTGAGGCTTGAGCTAGTGTCATGTATTGTAATATCCCTTGTAGGATATTAAACTGGAACACTCCCTTCGCGTAGCTCAAACAGTTTCGATTATACAGTTTGTGTATGCAAGCCAGTTAAAAGTCCTTTTCTATTGGTTACTATTTTGCCAAAGAGTTTAAAGTTTTCCAAATAACAAATCACCGTGTAACCCAGGAATAGAAATTTCAAAGAGAAACAGCTCAATGGGATTGCATCAACTGAATTTGAATAACAATGTTACAGCCTCAACCAAAATGAAGAAATTCGAGCTTTCACATTCAATCCAAACTAAATCATTTTAAGCTACAGACATAGGTATTCAGAATTAGACAGAACTAGTGATTGTGCACCTTTTGAAAATTCTGTGTTAAATCCTTAGCAGTGGCCGTAGTGGTAATGAAGGACTCACTGTATGCCGTCACTTCATAACCCCCGTCAACTGCAGGCACCCACGGCTATCATTCCTTGACTGCAGTACTGCTAATGCGGCCGCTTGAACTCCCGTACGCTCCCTTCCAACGCGGTCATCCACACACGGTAGCTGCTCTCCTCTGTAACGCCCAGCACTGCTATTAAACGCAGTCATCCACCATGGTAGCCGCTTCCAACCGTAATGCCAGCACTGCTATCAAACGCAGTCAACCATACGCGGCAGCGACTTCCAATAGTTGACGCCCAGCAACACTAACTTCTTTGCGTTACCACTTAGAAGATCTTCCACGCCACTAAACACCTTGCCTGTATGCCTTTTAACAACGGAGGGGTGGCTCACAATGAAGAGTATCGTTCTTAATGCTCCCAGCTTCTTCATGAGAGCCTCCAAACAAGCTCATCGATCACTAATGCTTTAATTTTCATTCATTGCCGTAACATGTAGGGTCATGGCTCGAACTGAAACTAACAACTGCAATCTGTCCTCTTACTTGCTCGTTTTAGTATTCAAGAATGTTGAACATGAATCATTTTTCCCTTACCTATGCATTAAGCTCCATAGTGAAATCTGAATGACTCCACCATTGTTGAGATGCTGGGGCTACGTCCAACTTCTCAGATTTTCCTCAAGGGTTTATGTTGTCAAGAAATAACCAGTCACATGAGTAACTTGATTTGTTTATCTTTTATAAAAAACGGGGTGCCTTTCCCAAGGAGAGCTTTATGCTTTGATAACCTCGATATGAGGGAAAGCACAAAATACTAAGCAATGTGGGATAAAGTGCATTCACTTAAGTCACTTAAGTTACTTTTTAATATAAAATGACTTTAAGTCATAAAGTAACTTTATAAACTCACTTTATAAAATAAAGTGACTTAACTATAGAGAAGGCTTCCAAATGCCTAAAAATCACCCAAATAAAGCCTGTGACTGGCTGACATCCTCCAGTAGTAGCCATTAGTCTATTCGGATGGGGAGATAGACTAATCAGGCGCCATAATGGCCTAGCGCGGAGAAGGGGACATTACAATCCTCCCTTCCCGGGATTGCTTGCCCTCAAACAATCTCAACGCAGGGTGCTGCAGAATAGACTCACCCTCCCATGTGGCGTCCTCAATAGGTAAGTCCTTCAAGCGAATCAAATATTCTCTGATAACCCTGTTCCCCACTTTCCTCTCTCTAACCTCAATCACCTCAGCTAGAACCAAAACCAATTTACCTTCCTCATTAAGCGGGGGTAATCCAACTAATGGCACTATCTATTGCCCATTCGCCTTCTTGAGGCAAGACACATGAAATACATTGTGAATCCTATTGTCTGACGGTAGCTCGATCTCGTAAGCCACCTCACCAACCCTCTTGGCAATGTGACAGGGACAATAAAATTGGGGCTTAAGCTTTTCGGACCCACACTTCTTCAAAGAACTCTGCTTGTATGGTTGAAGACGAAGGTAGACCATATCTCCTGACTCAAAGCTCTGCTCTGTCTGATGTCGATCAACGTACATCTTTTGCTGATTCCGTGCCTCTGGGTGTTCTCACTGAGAGATCTAAGAATATCTTGATGATCCTGTAACCAATCTCTCGCAATCGGTGCCCTGCTGTCCTGTAGAGCTAGGTTTATAAATGATAGAGGTTCGCTACCATAGAGAGCCCGAAACGGTGACATGCCAATAGTCATGTGATATGTGGAGTTGTAGCAAAAATCCCCCAAATACAGCCATTTAACCCATGCCCTCTGCTGTCTTGATACATAATTTTTGAGATAACCTTCCACCCATCTGTTCACAATCTCCATCTGACCATCTGTCTGTGGGTGGTAAATGGTGCTGGGAGTCAACTCAGTGCCTGTCAGTCTGAATAACTCCTGCCAAAAGGTGCTGAGGAACTTGCTGTCTCTGTCGCTCACAATGGTCTTGGGGAGACCATGCAATCTGAAAATCTCTCAGAAGAAAAGCTCAGCTACCTGCGAAGCTGACTAATCTACTGCGATAGTGAAGAAGTGAGCGAATTTAGTAAGTCTGTCCACCACCACAAAGATGCTATCCCTGCCCTGCACTCTCGGCAACCCTGTAATAAAATCCATCAAAATACCCTCCCATCTCTGTGTTGAAACGGGAAGGGGCTGCAATAAGCCATCGGGATGCTCGTGCTCGGACTTGTTCTGCTGACAAGTCTGGCACTCTCTGACATATTGAAGGACATCATCCTTGAGGCCCTTCCATGAGAACCTCTCTCTGACTTGTCTGTAGCTTTTAAAAAACCCCGGATGCCTTGTTGTTGGCGCATTTGGCGCATCGTGAACCGCATTCATCACCTTAGCCTAAAGTTTAGATCCTAGTACTAGGTAGATCCTATCCTTATAGAGAATAATATCATCGATCACCTTGTATCTGCTGTCTTGGAACTGACCATCCAAAATCTGACAAGCTTGAGTATTCTTAGAATACTCAATCAACAATTGAGACTTCCAATCTGTAGAGATCTCAGATAGTGCACAACAAGAAACTACGGGAGGTCTCCTGGAAAGTGCATTAGCCACAATGTTATTTTTCCCTTTGACATATTCAATGTCAAAATCATATGCCTGAATTTTGCTAACCCACTTTTGTTGTCTTTCATTCAACTCTTTCTGTTCTAAGAAGTAGCGTAGGCTATTGTGGTCTGTCTTAACTGTAAACTTGCCACCCACTAGGTACTGTCTGAACTTAGCCAGGGCATGCATAATGGCAAGCATCTCTTTGTCATAAGTAGAATACAGTCTCTCATTGTCCTTAAGCTTCTTGCTCTCGTATGCTATGGGGTGTCTATCCTGCATCAACACTGCACCAATCCCATTCCCTGAAGCATCACACTCTAGAACAAAGGGACGAGAGTAGTCTGGGAGCGCTAGAACCGGGCAAGTACTCATGACTGTCTTAAGCTTGTCAAAGACTACCTCTGCCTCATCTGTCCACCTGAAAGCCCCTTTCCGAGTAAGATCGGTGAGGGGGACTGCTGTCTGAGAGAATCCCTTCATGAACCTCCTGTAATAAGAACATAGTCCAAGGAAACCCCTCAAATCTGACACATTCCTCGGTGGCGGCCAATCAAGAATTGCCTGAATTTTCTCCTGGTGAACCTTAACTCCATCTGCCCCTATCACGTGTCCCAGGTAGAGAACCTCAGTCAATCCAAACTCATTTGGATTCTTTCGCAAACAAAGACTGCTCCTCCTATGCTAAGAATCTCATCCAAGTGTTATAAGTGCTCCTCCCATGTCCTTCTGAAGACCAAAATGTCATCAAAGAACACCAAGTCACTTTTGTGCAACTTCTTTTTGAATATACGGTTCATGCATGATTGAAAAGTAGCAGGTGCATTAGTGAGCCCAAATGGTATCACTAGAAACTCATAGTGCCCGTAGTGACATCTGAACGCTGTCTTATGAACATCCTCCTCACGAACACGTATCTGGTGGTATCCTGATCGAAGATCTATCTTCGAAAAATACACTGCCCCATGTAGCTCATCTAATAACTCATCAATTCGTGGAATGAGATACTTGTTCTTAATGGTTCTCTTATTGAGTGCACGGTAGTCAATGCACATACGAAGAGTACCATCCTTCTTCTTCACCAAAACTACTGAAGAAGCAAAGGGGCTGGAACTGGGCCTGATGTGCCCCATATCTAGAAGCTCCTTGATCGTCTTCTCTATTTCTTCCTTATAGTGTCTGGGGTGATGATAAGGGGTAGTGATCACTGCTTGGCGCCCTCCTCCATCTCAATGATGTGTTCAAAACCTCTTTCTGGCAGTATACCTGGAGGGATGTCCTCAAAAACCCGTTTGTGCTGATCAAGCACATCCTGGATATCAATGTGAACCTGCTGCCCTGAATCTGGTGTAGGTTTAGAGGATATGAAACACTGGGCTGCCCACTCCATATTGCTATGCCTCATGATGGCCTCCATCCTGTGAGTTGACACTAACCTGGGCCCGCCATCTGGTATTGCCTTAAGAACAATCTGTTGATCACCTTGCATAAACTCCAATTGTTTCAACTTGTGATCAATAGTGTATCTTTCTAGGGTTTATAACCACTGCATACCTAAAAGGGCATCAAGACCATCTAAATCAATGACATAGATATCAACCTCTAGAAGATAATCCCCAAAGTGAATCGGGAGTCCGGAGATCTTCCCTGTACAGCTCAACAAATCTCCTCCGGCCACCTTAACCTCAAACTTGGGAATGTCAACTACTTGTAACAGACTGACCGCAACATTTTCCTCTTAGTCTAAATATGCCTGAAGCTTGCTTGACAGGTTTCACATGCAGGATTGCAAACTTGCCCCCACACCTATGGAGACTAGGCTGAAATTGTCCACCTCGTCTGATTCTCCTCCTGTGGATGAAACCCAATTCCGACAGTTTGTGGGTAGTTTCATCTATCTCACTGCCACTAGACTTGACCTCAGTTTTGCAGTCAGCTACATATCACGCTTCATGACAGCCCCCAGGGTTGAGCATTGGGTAGTAGCGAAGCGTGTCCTGCGCTATGTGAAAGGCACCTCGGATTATGGCCTTCTTTACACCAAGTGTGATGATCCTAGACTCAGTGGGTTCACAAATTCAGATTGGGCAGGCTCAGTTGATGACCGGAAATCAACTTCTGGATATGTGTTCAGTTTGGGATCTGGTGTTGTCACCTGGACTAGCAAGAAGCAACAGGCAGTGGCTCTTTCTTCGACTGAAGTAGAATATAGAGGAGCTGTTAAGGCAGCTTGTGAGGCAATTTGGCTTCGCCGAATGCTTGCAGATATGCAAATATTTGAAACCGGTCTGACTTATCTGTTTTCAGACAATCAGGGAGTGCTCAAACTTGCTAAGAATCCTGTCTTCCATGAACGAACCAAACACATAGAACTTCATTGTCATTACATTCGACAATTGGTTGAAGACGGATCTATCCAGTTGTTATATGTTCCCACTTCGGAACAGCCAGCTGATATTTTCACCAAACCTCTTAGTTCTGATAAATTTGTAAAATTTAGGGGGTCTATTGGTATTGTTGATAGATTGAGCATTAAGGGAGGGTATTAGAATAATATCTTATTCCTCTTAGTTTTAATGCTCAATATTGTAAATATCTTGCTAAGATCTTTGATCTTTCTGGCAGTTTCTATTTCAGAAACTTGCCTCTTTGTATCCTGTGTACAGTCTATTTATTTGAGTTTTGCTCTCAATAATAATTCATTCATGTTTTTTACCAATTACTCATCGTAATAGATGCCACCAATCATATGCTGCTCCCTCTAAATGCATTGTGCCAAACTTAATTGCCTCCGTTTCTGACTTGGGTTTGAGGGTCAGGAAGGTGTCTAGCTTGTGAATCCAAGCACTCGCGGAAGTCTTATCGCTGCCATCAAACGTAGGGAGAATTAATTTGTTCATTGCATGTTTTAAATCCCTGTTCTAATCCCTGGGTCTCCTATCCTGCTTAACCTTGCCGAATTCACTCTTCTGAGCCATATACTAGGGAAAGGTTAAATCATCTTTGACATTATCTAGTAGCATATTCCACTCATCATGTATGGCCATCACATTCTCTGGAAGAATGCCCGCTGTCTCAGGTTCTGCTACCTCTTCCCCTGCATTATTCTCTGCAAAGTTAGGCATGAGGGGCCAATATGAAGTACGAGTGGGGGCTCTAGTTGCCCTAGGTGATCCTGCTACACTGCCTCCACCGCTGTGGTGGCTCTGGGGTCTCCTGGATGCTACTGTCAATTGCTGGATAACCCCTGTAAGCTGCTGTAATACATCAGCAATATGATCCTGTTCATCGCGTATGGCCCTCAATGTTTCCCTGGCCTCTCTCTCTATATCCTCAGCCATATCTGTACCCCGAGTAACTTGTTCAAATACAATCTCATCGTTTGTTTCGGTATGACTGTTCTCTATATCAACCTATACTGAGGATTCTGGTTGTTCCTGTTCAACTCTGTTATGTTTAAAGTTGTAAGATCTGTGCCTGCTATGCGTACCTACTCAACATTGTCACTTGAACCAATCTTGTTAAAATCTGAAAATCTAGCCCACTAGGATGGCAAGATCAAAAGCTTTGATACCACTGTAATATCCCTTGTAGGATATTAAACTGGAACACTCCCTTCCCGTAGCTCAAACAGTTTTGATTATACAGTTTGTGTATGCAAGACAATTAAAAGTCCTTTTCTATTGGTTACTAATTTGCCAAAGAGTTAAAAATTTTCCAAATAACAAATAACCGTGTAACCCAGGAATAGAAATTTCAAAGAGAAACAACTCAATGGAATTGCATCAACTGAATTTGAATAGCAATGTTACAGCCTCAACCAAAATGAAGAAATTCGAACTTTCACATTCAATCCAAACTAAATTATTTTAAGCTACAGACGTAGGTATTCAGAATTAGACAAAACTAGTGATTATGCACCTTTTGAACATTCTGTGTTAAATCCTTAGCAGTGACCGTAGTGGTAATGAAGGACTCACTGTATGCTGTCACTTCATAACCCCCGTCAACTGCAGGCACCCACGACTATCATTCCTTGATTGCAGTACTGGTAACGCGGCTGCTTGAACTCCCATCCGCTCCCTTCCAACGTTGTCATCCACACACGGTAGCTGCTCTCCTCCATAACGCCTAGCACTGCTATTAAACGCAGTCATCCACCATGGTAGCCGCTTCCAACCGTAATGCCAACACTGCTATCAAACGCAATCAACCATACATGGCAGCCACTTCCAACAGTTGATGCCCAACAACACTAACTTCTTTGCGTTACCACTTAGAAGATCTTCCACGCCACTAAACACCTTGCCTGTATGCCTTTTAACAGCGGAGGGGTGGCTCACAATGAAGAGTATCGTTCTTAATGCTCCCAGCTTCTTCACGAGAGCCTCCAAACAAGCTCATCGATCACTAATGCTTTAATTTTCATTCATTGCTGTAACATGTAGGGTCATGGCTCGAACTGAAACTAACAACTTCAATCTGTCCTCTTACTTGCTCGTTATAGTATTCAAGAATGCTGAACATGAATTGTTTTTCCCTTACCTATACATTAAGCTCCATAGTGAAATCTAAATGACTCCATTGTTGAGATGCTGGGGCTACGTCCAACTTCTCAGATTTTCCTCAAGGGTTTATGTCGTCAAAAAATAACTAGTCACGTGAGTAACTTGATTTGTTTATCTTTTATAAATCCGTGGTGCCTTTCCCAAGGAGAGCTTTATGCTTTTATAACCTCGATATGAGAGAAAGCACAAAATACTAAGCAATGTGGGATAAAGTGCATTCACTTAAGTCACTTAAGTTACTTTTTAATATAAAATGACTTTAAGTCATAAAGTAACTTTATAAACTCACTTTATAAAATAAAGTGACTTAACTATAGGAAAGGCTCCCAAATGCCTAAAAATCACCCAAATAAAGCGTGTGACTGGCTAGCATCCTCCAGTAGTAGCCATTAGTCTATCCGGACGGGGAGATAGACTAATCAGACGCCATAATGGCCTAGCACGGAGAAGGGGACATTACTTGTATGGGTGCAATGATAACATCCATTTATTAGATATCTGGGTTTGAACCCTGACCATTAGTGAGGCCTCGAAGATGCCACCACAGATTGACACCCCTCATGTATGCTACTGCAGCAGCTGTGCCCAGGATTGATGCAGTCCACGCTATGAAAAACTTTCTTTATTGTTTACTTTCTTATCCTTTTTTAGAGGATTACAGAGTAAACGAAAATATAAAGTTACAGAATACAAGAACATGAATAACTTGCAACATTTCGGAAAGAAATAGTGTTATTATCAATTCTCAGATATGCAATAAGTACAAAATAACATCAAAGCAGTCTCCGACTATGACGATAAATACATATAAGTAGTAGACTGATGTTGGTGAAGGCTACCAACTGTCAGTAACTACCAATCGCCAATTCACAATTTGTCGGAAACTAATCATTGCAAATATAAAATATAATTATTATTTCTCTAGCCGACTATAACAATGTACTTTATTCTTTGTTGACTACACTTGTTTGTGAATTGTAGAAGTCGAATACTGCCACTTCTACGTACCGAACAAAAAGGTTTTTCCTACCTGTCTATGTGATGTTTCAAAGGCTCATGTCATAGTTGGAACATGATCCATGTTTAGAGGTCTCAATTACGACAATTATAATATATGTAATGGTGGGAATATTTTCCTTTCCTCAATCAATGGATAATTTCTATACCCATGTTTGTTAATAGCAATGACTCTAATAATAAATTAGCAGTAAGTGTAATGTTCCCATTTTCAGGTTCTCTTGTAGTGCAACTGGAGTTGGCTTTCTGGGTTGGTGTTAGCAAGATCAGTGGATTTCAATGTTGCCAGTGTGTTCAGTCAGATTAATGGAGATGAATGACACTTTCTAGAGTGATTTTAGACAACCTGTTCAAGACTTACTATTTTTAGTAAGTGTTAGTTTGGACATCGATTGGTCAGTTGGGAGTTGGTTGACTTACAAGTTTTAGTAGTTGCTTTTTTTAACAATTACTATTTATATTAACCTCTATTTGTGGTGGCTAGTCATAGCTTCAGTTTCCTATTAGCTTTAGCATGTGTTATCGGGAATAATGTAATGTTGTCGTTGGGAATTAGTTAGTGACTGGAGGCTAGGTAGTTGGAGCACAGTTGCCAACCGTCGCACCCCTTCGGTACCTATATGTACTTAGTCTCTCGATAGAAGAAGAGATGTTCTTGTACGAAAATACCTTTGTACTTAAGTGATGAATCTATGAATAAAATGCTGTTATACATTCTCTGTTGAGTACTTTACTTTGTCTGTTAAATCCCGTTTACCCTGGAGGGCAAACATTTGGCGTCGTTGCCTAGACATACTCGGGAAGGGAAAAGACTGGATGGCGCACAGACATAATGGGTCTGCCAGTTGCGACGTCCATCGTAGGGAGTTTTAACATTTGAAGGTTAAAAAGCAAATTACACTGTATAAACAATTATAATGAGTTTGCGTTAAGTTTTGATGCCCAATCTTTTAAATAAAGATAGGAATAAGAAGGCACCAAACCATAAGTGGGAGGCAGCAAAGAAGGCCTTAATCTTTGAGCAACAAATAGAACGCCAACAAAGGTTGAGGCAACTTGCCGCAAAACAACTTGTCGGAGGGTTGACGAAAGGGGACCCTGGGAGTGCTACGGAAGGTGCATAGGCCGAAGGAGAGTCGTACACTTCGCCAGAGCATCGGAGGGTGCGAAGCAGGGAAGAGTTGCTTGAAGAGAAAAGGCTAAGGAGGGCCTTACTGGAGGAAACTAGAGACCTGTTTACGAATCTAGTTCGTACACCACGTACGGAGACCCAAGTTGAAGGTACAAACAATCGCCGTAGGGGAGACCGTACGACCGAAGGTGCCACTGAAGCACAAGCATCCGACAATCAGGAACCTTTGTTCGGGCCAACGACACCACACACCAGGATACCGACAAATACTCAGGCACAAGTGCAAGTGCCAGTTATCAATACCACGAACACCACCAGCGTGGGTACAGGTGTTGGCACAAGTGGTGCAAGAGTACAAACACAAAATCCACCGTGGGTGACACAACCCACCCCAATGGCGACCAACAAGGAGAAGCTGCCAAAGGAGAACTTGCCAAAATTCCACAGGGATGAAAAGGAAGATCCAGTACAACATTCTCGTACATGCGAGATAATCTGGTCTGCGAATGGAGTCGCCGACCAGGCAGAATGGGTGAAACAGTTTCCCGCCACACTCAGAGGGGTAGCCATCGACTGGTACTCCGATGTGGACAAAACAAAGGTGACCACTTGGGACGAATTCAAGAAAGAATTCCAGGAGTTTCGACTCCTAAGGGATGACAATGAAATTGTTTCAGAGATATACGGTACCAAACAAGGCAAGAAGGAGACTGTGCGGGCCTACGGTCGACAATTGAAGGAGTTAGTCGGAAAAATGGATAGCCAGCTAGTGGATGACCTGAAGAAAAGATGGTTCGTTGAGGGCCTGAAATCTAACCTACGGAGGGAAATGAAGATAGTGCCTCCCACCTCATACGAAGATGTCTATAACCGGGCGATGGACTTGGAGAGCGAACATAAGACCTCCAAGAAGAAAAGAAGCAAGTCTTCTTCCGACGAAGATGACAGTGCGGACGATGATGGTAGCAGTGATGGCGAGTCGAAGAAAAAAGTCATGGCACTCCAAAAGGACATGGACAAGAATGGAGTTCAAGACCATGAAAGGGGGTACCAACAAGGGGGAAGATGACATGTGGTGTACGAACTGCAAGGAGAGCGGCCATAAGAAGGGGTCGTGTCCCAAAAAGGCATTTTTTAACATTTGCCAAATCATGGGCCATTCCACCAAGGAATGCACATACAACATGAAAGTGGGGAATCAACAAGTGCTATTTACCCAAGAGCAACCATCTACATCGGGGGCCACGAAGACTAACAATAACGCATCCTTGGGCGGGTACAGAGGCAACTAACGTGGTGGCGGAAGGGGCAATAACAACACCAACACAAGGAGTCACATACAATACAACTCCAAGGGTCGGCCGATGATCCAGTGCCGAGCTTGCAATCAGTGGGGCCACTTTGCAAGGGACTGCGACAAGGGCGACACCCCACAGAAGCTATGCCGCTGGTGTGGTCCTGGCAACCACGAGGATACCAACTGTCCTAAATCCGACAATAATTGGCTAGACATACATGGAAGCACAAGTACGGTACTGACCGTCCCTCGAGGGCAAGCAAAGCAAGCCACATATCCAGACCCTCAAACATGTAAACAACGGGCACGAGAGGCTAAGGAAGAAATAAAGAAGGCAATGAAGACACAAAAAGAAACATGGGAGATAGCCACCACCTCGGGCTGGAGGGAGGCAAAACAAAACATTCTGAGACAACTGCTACCTGTAGAGGTATTGGTGAAACTCCACGATCTCCTTCACAACATGCCTCACTTGGGAACGACGCTGTTGGAGAACTGTGCCACACAGCCAAATACCACACGTACGGACATCCTCGGAGGGTCCGCAACTGACCCAATGATACTTGCTATAAACAACGGGAGGTACCCGATAGTTGTCGAGATGGGCATCCTTGGCACCATCCTGACAGACGCTATAGTGGACGGAGGGTCATGAGTGAACGTCCTTCCAGAGGAGACATGGAAGAAATTGGGCAAGCTAACATTGTGGCCCCCAACCTTCAACTTATTGGGCGCTGATCAACAGGGTATCAAACCCCTTGGAACGCTGATGGCACAATGGGTCACCATTGGCTCACAACCATTTGTACTAGACTTTGTGGTGATACCTTTGAAAAAGAAGGGTTACGATGCCATTCTGGGTTGAAGGTGGCTGGTCACGGCGAAGGTAAACCACAATTGGAAGAAAAACACCCTCTCGATGGAGAATGGGGGGATGAAGTTCACCATCGACCTTCACACTATGATGGTGAGTGAAGAGATAGCCTCTTCTTCATAATCAGAATCAGACGGTGAGAACGATCGAAGGGATGAAGGAAGGAGCTGTATGGAACCTAACGAAGAAGGTGTCTTAGAATTGGAAGAGTGTTCGGGAGATAACGCCGACTACATGAGCGGTCTCTCCCACTGGCAAATAGAGGACTACGAACTCCTCCGACTAGCATGCAATGTACTAAGTATGGAGGAAGAACCAGAAACATTTCCCCTAGAGTATGGTGAATGCAAGGAAGGGGATTTGAAAGTAAGCGAAGAGTATAAGGAGCCATCTGTCAAACCAATGATTCTGGGGAAGGAAGAGCAACCTAAGATCATTCTTGTCAGCGACGATTGGAATCTTGAGTGGAAGGCCGCAGCCTTCAAAATCTTAATTGTCCTTCTAATTTACGGGCTCTCGCCACCTCCTCTGCAATGGCCACAACCTTAGCCTTTCTATCTACCTGGTCAACCCACTCATGGTTTGCCTCAGTGAAGACCGAATCCACAGCCTCAGTGAGCCATTCTGATTTTGGATCATTCTCCTCCAGAATGATCCGAGAGGAGTCAGCGCCATAAATCTGTCTGATCCTAAGACGGAGGTTGTAATGAACAAAGACAAGATCATTCAACCTTTGCATAGACAACTTATTTCTCCTCTTCGAGTGGATATGCTCGAACATAGACCAATTGCGCTCACATCCAGAAGTGCTGCTTGGCTGACCCAGAATCCAAACGACAATTTTCTGAAGTTTTGGGGTTGTGGACCCAAACATTTGCTACCATCTATCTGAAATAAGGGAAAACAAAAACAATTAGTCTCATTTACAACTTTAAAATTACAAAATCAAAAATTAAAATGCACAACTTATAAGTCATAAACTCAAGATTCAAGAATATTTTATTTTTACCTGGCTGTATTGTTGTCCGAGCATCTATGGCCATCCTGCCAGAGAAAATTGGCCCTTTTGTATTATTGAATTTGTCTAGCTCAATGGTTGCAGCTGCGCTATCCTCATCACTACTCAACCTCTGAATCACTGTATATAGGCCGGTGTAAACATCCTCATCCACCTTGAAGTCAGGATGGAAACATAATGCTGGATTCAGATAATAAGATGCTGCATGGATGGGTCAGTGGAGCTGATTCTGCCATCTCCTATCAATGATCTCTCAAATAGGGGCATACTTCTCATGCACTCCTGCATACTGGGCTCTAATGGCCTCCTTGGCCCTATCCATGCCCTCATATATGTAGCCCATAGAGGGCTTCTCCCCATCAACAGTTCGTAGGAGAGATACGAGGGGCTCAATGACCTACATATAATGTAAAAACAACATGAGTCAAAATTTAAATATAAAACTAAAAGTAAAACTAAATCATTAAACAATTAAATCATAAATCCTAAATGTTAAATTGTAAGAAATTTACCTCAAGGATTTCTTTAGCAGGTTTCCAAAAACCATCCTCATCAAAGATGCAATTTGCCACATCTACCTCTGCAGTGGTCGTAGCATAGGAAGATGTAGTCCACTCCTGGCCAACAAACATTCTCCTCAGTTCTGCCTTTGATGTCAACAAAGACTGCAGTGTGATGAAATTCGAGGCAAACCTCGTGATGCCTGGATGAGCTAACTCCCTGCCTCCTGTGTAGTCCCTCATTGTGCTAAGGACGAATGCATGATTGTAGATAAACTTGCATATACTTTTTGCCCTTTCTACGCATGATTTGACCCACTCTAGCTTGCCAATTTCCTCCAACATGAGGTCAAGACAATGTGCCGCACAAGGATACCAAAATATGGTGGGATGCCTCTCCATCAAAAGTTTACCTACAACAATTTTAAATTAATTAGAAATTTAAACATGTTAGGAAACTTAGAATTAGAAAAGTTCAAATAAATTTATTTTCAAAACTTG
>MU226248.1:944803-980757 GCA_018584345.1 Thuja plicata
CCTTTCGGTGGTCCGCAAGCTCAACCTTCATATCCTCTACCATTTCATCTAAAAGGTATCCACTCAACTCAGTCTCAGTTGGGGCTTTAAACCCCGGACCACAAATAGCAACCGCATCTATCATGTTTTGCCAATAGGGAGCCTTGTCACAAATAGATTATGATTAGAAATTTAGCTGACAAATCATTATGTAAAATGAATCTATGATTAAACAAGTAGATATAATTAAAATTTAACTTCAAATTTAAAGAAAACAAATAAAAAAGAATCAATTACCTGGCTGCAATAAATGGAATGTTGCAAAAGTACCAGAATTTGCAAATTTATTTTCTGGCAGCATCATGAATCTCCTTGTTCAAACCCATGCCTTGAAGCGTGGGTTGTGAGCCAGGAGTAGTGCGGGGCACAAAGTAACTATCCAATCTGTTCTTCTGCACTCTAGGCTGCAATAGGCGGCTGGACTCATTCTCAGTATAAGGACGACTAGCACTAGCATCAACGCTAGCACGGACACTAGCACTAGGATGAAAAGGAGGCCTGGAAGAACCCTCTCCAACACAACCTACGGATGTGGAGTTAGATGCAGGTGCAGATGCGGCTGTGGGTGCATGGGAGCCAATAGCCCTTAACCCTTCAAGTTGCCTTTTCTTATTTATTTTGTCTTGTTCAAATTTTTCTAATGCCACTATACAAGTGCGTTTTGCCCCAGGAGTTTGTTTAGTGCAAACTGTGATATCATGTCCAAATATGACAGCAATGTGGAATTTGAATCTATAAATGCCACCAGAATTTATTTCTTTACAAAACATACATTTTGTTTGAAATTTTGTTCTTCCAGGGAATTCTTCGGTATATTTCCAACATTCATCTTTTTTACCCATTGTGGAAAATGAAATTTAAGGTTGCTGCAATTAAGAAAATTCAAATAAAACCTCAAAGTTTGAAAATAATATACAAAACAGCAAAGCCTACTTTGCAATTTAGTAAAACTAGAAAACATTCAAGATTTGCAAATGAAAACTAAAAAAATTTAACAAAAAATGAATAATACACTAACATACAAAAAAAAATGAATACTTACCTCTTGCAAATGAGTTGAGGAGTGTTGTTATTGACTACTTAATGCTCCCAATGAAATCTATGGCCTCCCCAAATGGATTTTCGATCTCTTTGGTTCTCTTCCTTCTTGCTGGTTGCAAATTTGTGTTTTCTCTTTTCTCTTCTTCTCTCTCACTTTTCCTCTCTTCTACTCATGCTATGCAAATAGAAGACCCACTAGGGTTATAAGAAAGACGAAAGACACAAAAAAAGATTTAAAAAAAAAGTGTTTTTTTATTTTTTTGGCTTGACTTCAAGTGAAGTTGCGCGACCAATTCATGCCAGTTCACGCATGTGGTTCAAGTGATTTTTTGCATGAATCGCTTGAATCGGCGATTTATGCCAAAAAACTGACGATCAGATTCACCGACTCCAAAAAAATCGGGGAGGGTGAACCGAATCGCCGAACCGGCGATTACGGCGATTCTCGTTACTATGGCTTGGACCATACAAAGCTCAGGAAGTCAGCTACGACGGGGTCATCAAGTTGAGGACTCTCGGTGGACTGGAGATACACGAGGCCATCAACGGGTCCAAAGTAAAACCTTACCTGGAGAGGATGACAGGGCACTCAAAAGGATGGAAAGAGTGACTCGAGAGGCCGGCAGGGCGACCCGAGAGCCATCCATACAGGTGACCGAAGAAGCATCCGAAAGGAAAAATAAATAAAAAATATCCGTACGACTGTACGAACAATGGAAAATTTTTTCCCGAAAAAATAAAAAATCCGTACAACTCGATGTCGTATAGACCCGCATGACTGTACGGAAAAGCGAAAAGGTCTAAAAACATTCGTACAGTGCCGTACAAACACTGAAAAGAGGAAAGGTTTAAAACGTCGTATAGCTTAGTGTCGTACGACTGTATGGGCAATGGAAAAAGGTTGAAAAAAAGCGTAGTGAACTTTTAAAAGACCGTATGGCCGTACGACCATATAGAAAGAGCTATAAACCAGCACCCGTACGGACTCGAGCCTGACACATAAAAAACGAATCGTACGGTAGTACGAAATCGAGAGGGAAATATCTACGTGGAACAAGGCTAAGTCGCGACTGTACAGTCACTGCACAGGCGAAGGAAGCAGCTTCCGTACACTGTACGGACGAGGACGAAGAAACATAATTCGGTACGCCGTACAGACAACAAAGAGTACCGTGTAAAGGGTAACCGTACAGCCGTACGGACGAATGCAAGTGCGGGTGTTTTTAAATAATTAAGGAGGGCTGTACGAACGGAGGGGAGGGCATGCATTTCCAAGATGGAATGCAAATAATTAAGGAGAGAAATTCCGTATGGTTAGGGAGGGAATCCATACATTTTCGTACAACAGCCAGCAAGGTTGTAGCGTTTTAAATTATTTTGAAAGTTGGGGAGAAGAAAGAAGGCACGAGAGAGCAATTAAAAAAAAAGCTGCCCTTCGACCCGGCTGGGGGCGTTGCCCCTAGACCCCCATTTTCTTTTTGAGGTACACTACAACTGTGAGTTTGGGGCATCAGAACAGTCAAGGTAAGCATTGGGTTTGTTTCCTATGGTGAGAGGGAAGCCTGAAGCCAAGCATTGGAAGGAAAGCCCTAAGCCGCAGAGGGAGACAGATTTGGAGGTTGCGAACCAATAGAGTATGAGGGAAGGCATTGCAAGAACGACGGCCTGGAAAGAACAAGAAGTCTTTGGGGAGTGTGACCAGTTGATGAGGCCTGGAGTTGCTGCAGGCATGGATTGTCCGCACGCCAGAGGTGGAGAGGAGCAGTGCACTTGCCGTGACCTTCGAGGCAGAGAAGGGAGGATGCTCTCTAGTACGGGTAGAGCCAATGGTTCAGAAAAATGAGGGAGAGTCGGCAGATGATATGCTGGGTGACGATTTGGTGGCGTATCTGGACTCTCTTCCAGATGTGGTTGATAAAGGCAGGCGGCTTGTGCAGACGGTGTTGGAGGCATGGCGTGCGGAGGAGGCTAGGGAGGAGGCTCGGGTAGCCGCGGAGAGATCTCGGGAGGAGATAGCTACCCAGCTAGCCACTCAGCAGACCGCTTGGGAGGTAGAGCGTGCAACACTTTTGGCACAGTTAGAGGCAGCCACAGCTGGTAAGGGTGTAGTTGAGGCCCAGTTAGTTGAGGCCAAGGAGGCGTGCAGTCACCAAGAGGCTGAACTGCAGGAGGTTACCTTAATCCTCAAGGAAGCTGTCGAGACTACCTCCTAGGGCAGATCTGGATATCCGTACTCAGCAAGTGTATCAGTTGTAGAGGAAATTGAACCCTTTTGCCTCCCAACCGTCAGTTCCAGGGATGCCCCCTTCCACTTCCTCTTAGCTGATTTCTTTATGTTATGTAATGGGCATTATCTCCATTTTGTTGTTAAGTCGTCGGAGACAATTTGTTTTTTGGGGGGGATGATGTTGTCGGGAATAATGTAATGTTATCGTTGGGAATTAGTTAGTGACCGGAGGCTAGGTAGTTGGAGCACAGTTGCCAACCGTTGCACC
The DNA here is from genome assembly GCA_018584345.1 of Thuja plicata. Taxonomy (NCBI): domain Eukaryota; kingdom Viridiplantae; phylum Streptophyta; class Pinopsida; order Cupressales; family Cupressaceae; genus Thuja; species Thuja plicata. The sequence continues at coordinate 948,379 of MU226248.1, forward strand.
CCTTCGGTACCTATATGTACTTAGTCTCTCGATAGAAGAAGAGATGTTCTTGTACGAAAATACCTTTGTACTTAAGTGATGAATCTATGAATAAAATGCTATTATACATTCTTTGTTGAGTACTTTACTTTGTGTATGTCTCTGTTAAATCCCGTTTACCCTAGAGGGCAAACATCATGCAGTATCTTCAGTTTTCGGGTTTGGATAGTTTTGGCTATTTTTAGCATATTACTTTTTAATATTTTATAGTAAATGCTATTTTGGGTAATTGGTCTCAATCTCAACATTTTTTTCAACTTTAGAGTGCACTATCTTTAGTTTCAGGACTTAGTGAATTTTCCTAAAGCTGGGAAATAATATTTTAATATCATTTTATGTGTCCTAAAGTGATGAAAATAAAAGATTTAAATGATATTTTGAAGAGCAAAAAGGGACACCCACCTAAGAAGAGATAAATGAAATATTTAAAAGGGAAAATATTATTATATTCTTATTTGTTGAGTTGCCCTAACTTGTGTTACCCTAATTTTTCATTGGGTTTCTTTATATTGGGGTTTGGCCTTCATTTTGGTCATGTTGAAGATAATTATTTCTGGTATTCTCTTTGATGAGAAGTAAACCTTGCATATTTTTGGAGTTGGTTCAACTTAGCCTCGTTGAGGACAAATCCCTCTTGAAGAAGAGTAGCTATGGTAATGAAAGATCTACCCTATTTGGTGTTGTTGGAGATACTTTACAGGTGCATTCATAGTTGGAGATTGATAATTTTTGAGGATGCTTTCAGAGGTGATTTGAGAGAAAAAAAATTGTTGAATATTTGCTTCAAATATATGCGATTGATTATGGACACCTTTTAAGAAGATATGTATGATTTTAGAGAACTAATCAAGGTGTGAGTATTTCATTTATGCTTAAGCAAGGTCCTCAGGAAATGGGGGTACTTGTAGACTCCAAAGATTGGTACTGATACTGGTACAACTAATTTTCGAAAATAGGAGACTGGGGGGTACTTGGAGATGTCAATTTTTCATTAATATAATATTATAATTTTCAGAAAATATCATGACACATTGAAAATAAGAAGTGGTAAAGTTTAACATTAACTTCATGTTGGCATTATGTGTCCAGTGTTGTTATTGATGTCAACATGTGTGCATTGATGCTAACCTGTTGAAGAGAACTGTCCTATGTGGATGAAGAGTCGTATGAATTAGAATGTCATATGAGGAGATTGGTAGCATATGTTCGATGTTGTCATTGATATTGAAAAGTTTATGAGTTCAGTATTGTACCCGACGAAGAGTTGTGTAAGATCAGTATTGAAAATTGTCATAACTGTCGACCTAAAGTGGGAAGCTGAAATATGCAGGAAAGAGTATTTGAAGTTTGATATGTAGGAAAGAGTATTTGAAGTTTGATATGGAGGGAAGAGTATTTGAAGTCTAGTATTGGGTGTTATTCTGATGATGAGAAATCAATATGTTTTATATTTGGAAGGAGACAAGTATGGTAAGCTGGTATATGCAGGATAGAGTATCTAAAGTCCTAATGGGAGAATGCTTTGTATTGCTCCACATAAGAAGACAGTGTCTTGCGGCTTTGGTGTTGTAATGTATGATTTGTGAATTTTGCAATATCCTGTTTTTAGGTTCACTAAAGTTCAGAGGTTGGAGTTTTGTTTTGTTGTTGGTTGATTGTCAGGAATGGTTAGGACAAGCATTAAGAATGCTCTACATTGCTTCGCCTTGATATTTCTTGGTGTGCGGTTAGGTGGACATGTTCCTAACGTCTATGCAGTGTTCCAGTTCAAATATCTTGTGTTGGTTGGCTCCACAAGTGAAGTTATGATGCTCTGAGTGGGACTTTGTTGCCAGTATTGGTCTCTGGCCGACTCAGTTGATTGTAGTAATTTGATTTGTGTTCTTCTAGTTCAGATATGCTTGGGAAAAAGAGCTAAGAGGATGATTGATTTGGCATATTGAGATCTACATTGAGTTGTGTGCTTCGGTGAAGGATTATGGTGTTTACATTTGAATGGCCATGACTGACTATTTCTGTGAACAGTCTTTTGGTTTGTATACTGGCGCCTTGGGTTCTTCCTCTCTACGGTTGATGTATGGTCCTGGTTGATGTTAGAGTTTGCCACTTCCTAGATCTCATGATCTGATTCTGCTCAGAGCAAGAGATATTGTGTTTTGAGTTCCGGCTTGATAGAGATAGTATGTCAGTTTGCAAGAATGATTTGCATTAATTTGCCATCAAGTGATCCGGCATTGCGGCTTGATATAGATATAATGGTGTCAGGTGATGTTATGTTGTACATCCACAAAGATCTTGGAGGTCTACACCACCTTTTGTGTTGGTTTGGTTGATATGTATTTACCGCTTCATTTTTTGTGGTTGACTCAAGATGTTTTGGTCCTTGCGTTTTGGATTTTGGATCTAGGTTAAGGTGTGCCGACATGGTGTGATGCTTCACATGCTTTAGTTTCCTTTTGAGTGCTTTGGAGATTGTAGACAGGGTTGACGGTCTGTGTTACACGCTACATCCTATTAGGCCAACCTAATGTGTATGAGGCATTATAAAGTGCAAAGGAGTGAATGGGGAGACAAGCTGAGATGAAATCAGTCACACACACACACACACACACACACACACACACACATATATAAACAATGAATAGTAATTTGCATTTCTAAAAATGCGCTTCAACCCAATTCATTCCTTGTAATTATTGAATCTTGATCTAAGGTTGGTGTCTTCGTTTAAAAATCCCTTTTTTGTCTTACTTCAAGGTTGGTGCCTTAGCTAGGGTAGGTGCCGTAGTTTGCAAGATCCTTTCACGGGTAGTGCGTGTTGGAATGAGAAGTCATCGTGGAGAACTACTAGTCGTGTTGAGTCATCATGTAATTTTTTTTTGAGACTTACTATAAATAGAAGGTTTTTATGAGGCGACTTACTATAAATAGTAAGTCGGTTTGGTGACTTACCAAAAATAGTAATTTTGACATGTGTAGAACATGTAGTTGTATGAGTCATACTTAGTAAATTTAGTAAGTTGTTCGCAATTAGGACTCTACAACTCGGTTATTATATGCAACTCGAAAGTCATGTTTTGAGTAACTTGAAGTTGTGACAATCTTCAAAATGTTACTCAAATCATGACTTTGAGTTGCATATAATAACCGAGTTTCAGAGTCCTAATTGCAGACAATTTACTAAATTTATAAAGTATGACTCGTACAACTACATGTTCTACACATGTTGAGATTACTAGAATGTTTTCAACTGGGGATGACTTGATTTTGGTTGGGTATGCATCTTCGGTTAGCACAGAATAAGTATACCGAAGGATAAGGTGGAAACCATATTTGTGGTAGAGGATGGACTATGCAATGTATTGGCCTTTTGGACTTTGCAATGTATCGACCAAATTCCAAAGTATAATCCTCCTCTTTGATAAGATAGTGGTGGGGAACTTCAATGAATTCCTTAATGATTGGTCAATTTATTGTGATGAAGAAAACCTGAATGCTATTGGTGAACATACAGAATGATGCAGATCCACCTGGTTGACCTTGAACCCAAAGAAATTTCAATTTATGGTATTGCAAGGTCAACTCCTTGGGAAAATAGTTTATAATGCAAGGTTAAAGACAAAATTGAAGAAATTAAGAGTAATTGTGTAGACAAAAACGCCAAAATGTTACTAGAGTTAAATCATTCCTGTGTCGTCTAGGGCATGATCGGTGTTTTATAAAGAACTTTTCCCAAATCTCCTACCCATTGGATATGCTCACCAAAAAGGGAGTACCATTCACATGGGTAGAAGCAGAATGCTTAAGACGTCTTCACTAAGAAGAATGCTTTCATACCTTAAGCCTATATTACAAGGTTCAATTTTGAGTTGTGTTAGGGAAGAATAAAAGTCGGAAGAAGTATGATGGAGAAAAAATAATTTTTTTTGTAGTAAATTCATAGTATATAAATTTGATTTAAAAAAAACACAAATAATATACTCACAAAATGATCGGTTTAATTTAATATTGATTAATAGATTTGAAGATTTGAGTTAATTCATGTATTATAAAACTAAAAATCAATTTATAATATCACATACATAGCATGTATTTTGTATATAGTAAGCTAACTACCATAAAGTTTTTATTCATAAGCTATAAATTAAATAATATTAAATTTTGAACTTCACAATATTATACTAATAAATAAAAAATATAATATTTTAAACATATATAATATAATATTAATGAATTAATAATATTAAACTTTAAATAGAATTGTATTACACTAACTAGAACTACAATTATATAGTGGAGTGGTTCCTTTCCCTTTGGGCCTCAAACGTAACTCATATTATCGGTGGCTACCAAATAGATACATAGGTTTTTGGATATGGTATATTGGTCATTGCAAGTAAAATAGGTAGACTAGAGTGACAAGTTCGTGAATTTCCAGTTGGAATAAATCAATCCATTGAATCAGCTGAGGCAATAAACCAATTGGGCGGGCTGTGTGCTATCTGGGCTTTATGGAGAGGGGATCGAACAAATATCCAAAGGAAGATAGGCACATTAAAATATTTTAGTTTCAAGTTGTATCCATCCTGAAACCTAAAAAAGGGCGAAAAAACCCTTCGTACCTTTAAAAAGGCTGGCTGAAAAATCCAAAATGCTCTTTTCTTGAAATACATTTTTAAAAATCCTAGACCCATTATCCATGCAATGTGAATTTAAATGAATTTTCAGTAATTTTTTGAAGTTCATCAAATTTCAAACTTCATGAGTGAAATTTGGTGAACCCTATGACCAAGTCTTAAGCTAAAATCATCAAGATAATTGTTGATCTCAAGTTGTCGCCAAAGTAAAGGCCGCCTCCAGTATCTGAAATAACGTGTATTTCCGTCTCGAAGGCTTAATTTGGATCCAATATCTCACTGTGGTCACTTGCTATGTTATTGGAATTAGGAAGTGTCACAATATTCATCACAAAACATGGCTTTTCAAAGGAAAATTTTGCCTCCATTTCAAAGAGATGATTATCAAAAGATTGGAACTTATTTCCATCTTCTTGTTTGTGTCATTATTCCTCTTGTCTCGAATTTGTTCCTTCCCCATGAAGTAACATTTTCTCCATCCTCTTGCATGTGGCAACACGAAGTCGTCCTTTAGACATTCCTCTCAACACCATCTTCCTTCCATCAACTTGGAATTTCAGCTCCATTGTTTGCAAATTTGGAGTGATCTATCTTGAAGAACAAATCCATTGGATGCCAATGACAACATCAATGTCTCCAATGGTCACCACATAGAAATCATCATTGGCTTCATAATTGCCCAATCTTGATTAAGTCGTGGTCTTCTCCTTGAGCATGAAAGAGTAAATCCATTAGCACCCATGACTTTGAAGCCTTAAAATTTTTTCTCTCTTGAGACCTCTTGTTGCTAGAACACCTTTGTTAATGAAGTTGTGTGTAGCTCCTATATCAATAAGAGAAATGATTTTCTGCCCACACAAGACACCATGAACCCTAAAAGAATCACTCTTTTGAATATGTGAGAGTCGGGCAAAGGTGCCTTCATTTTCCCTTGATTCTTTAGATTCTTCTTTTTCCTAGTTTTCTTCCATAGCAACTTGCTGTTCTGAATTTTCTGATTTAGATTCATCGGCTAACTACACTTACAAATGACAAACTTGATCTTTCTCAAAGCACTTAAAGCTTGGGGTCCATGTCTCCTTGCATGTGAAGCATAATCTTTTCCTCAACTGATTTTGGAGGTTATCCTCCTTTTTTGAAGGGAGATCTTTGGATTGATTTGATCCCTTGTTAAAATTTTTCTTGTTTTTTTTTGTGTTGAAAGGTCTTGGGTGGAAATTTATTTTTGGGAACAACAAATTACATGTTCCTTGCTTTCTTGATGGCTTCTTGGAGTGTTGGTGGGTCAAAAGCTTTCACCCACCCCCTTATTGGCTCAGTTAGTTCTTCATTGAAAAACAAGTCTTCTCTTTGAGATGTTAGGCACCATCACAAAAGGCCCTTTGAAACTCAACAATGTAGGCATCAACTGCCTCATTTTGTCTCAACTAAAAGAGCCATTTTTTTGAATATGTGAGACTCGAGTAAAGGTAACTTCATTTTCCCTTTCTTCTTTAGATTCTTCTGGTTCTTTTTCTTCCCTGTGTTCCCCCATAGCAACTTGCTGTCCTGAATTTTTTGATTTAGATTCATCGGCTAACTACACTTCCAAATGACAAACTTGATCTTTCTCAAAGCACTTATAGTCTAGGGTCCATGGCTCCTTGCAAGTGAAGCATAATTTTTTCCTCAACTGATTTTGGAGGTTAACATCCTTTTTTGAAAGGAGATCTTTGGATTGATCTGACTCCTTGTTAAAATGCTTCTTATTTTTTTTTGTGTTTAAAGGTCTTGGGTTGAAATTTATTTTTGGGAACAACAAACTTCATGTTCCTTGCTTTCTTGATGGCCTCTTGGTTTCTTGATGGCCTCTTGGAGTGTTGTTAGGTCAAAAGCTTTCACCCACCCCCTTAGTGGGTCAAATATCCCTTCATTGAATACCACAACAAGTCTTCTCTCTGAGATGTAAGGTACCATCACAAAAGGCCTTTGAAACTCAACACTATAAGCATTAACTACCTCATATTGTCTCAAGTACTCTCCACTGTGCAAGTTTTGTAAACTTCAATTCTTGGTCCTTGTAAATCTTTCAATGAGTTTACTAGCAAACTCATTGTGAGTGGTAATCAGGTTTTGGCCTTAGGTTATCAAACTGTGGTACCACCGTTCATGGGCTACTCCATCTAAGTGCAATGTAGAAAATTTGATCGCCTCTTCTCTTGGCATTAGCCTCAAGGACAAAATGCTGTCTAGTTTCTAAACCCGTGCATGAGTAATACACTTATATCCAAATGAAAAGTGTCATCTTTCCTAAAGCTTGTTCATTATCTCTTTGAACAAATGGACCTCTGTTCTCTTGCTCTCTACTAGTTCTCTTCTTCTGATTTATGAACTTACCAAGAGATAATGTCAAATCTCCAATGGAAGTGTCACATACTTTACACAACTAGCTTGAACCTTGTCAACCATAGGAATTTGAGCTTCTTTCACAATTTGTGCCTCCTCCCTATGAGTAAATGTAGGTTGAAGGGGTCTTGAAGCAGACCCAACAACAACTGCAATAGCGTGACCATTCTTATTTTGTTGATTGTTGGTGGTCGAAGTACTTTCTCTGGTCCAAACTAGAGTTGACGAGTCAGATTTTGATTCATTTTGGCAAGGAGTTGGGACATCATGCCAAGCATGAAATCAAACTTTCTCACTACTCTAGCATTTTGACTGTTTGGAGGGGCCATACCCTTGTTTTTCTCTGACATGTTTCCTAATGAAACTTCAATATCAATTTTAGAATTTTGATGGGCTAGTACAACTAAAAAAGTATCTTCTATTGGAGTTTTTGGCAACTTATATTGTAGTCTTTTTTGTTCTTTGTTAGAGTATCTTAGTTCTCTTTCATTGACGTTCATAGAGAACAAGTTGCATGATAGGGTTAGATGCACATGCTAGCAAGATCACTAGCTTTGATACCATTGTAATTATCGCTCTTAATTTTTTTGCTAGGTTGCCAAATCATCATACTTGCCGATTCTGGGGTCTGGAATCAGAATCAACCTTGAAACACCTATAGAATCCTTCAAGGTTCGATATTTTTCACGCCAAAACAATTCTGCCAAACGCTCTACAAACCCCCACAATTCTAGGATTTTCAGAACAATTATAGGGTGATTCTAGGCATCAGCTGTATTTTAAAAAAACAAAAGAAATCTCTAAAATGAAACATTTAACATAAGCATTCAGTAGTTTTCCTTTTTTATGTGCCATGAATACACCAAATGGGGACAAACGCGAACAAGGATGCACACAAATAGGGGGGGTTTGGCTTTCGTTTAAACAAAGCCGAATACTTTGCACAATCAAACGCAACCAATGATGAAATATTCTTATACTTCTGCAGCGAACTACAAATATTTAATTTAATGTCTTGATAGAGAAAAGAGTTAAGAATGTATCAATGTATAGTATTAAATACATATTTATATAGAATAATATATTTAATATAATTCCAACATATTTAACATAAATAAAATTATGCATATATATATCAATATATTATTAAATTAAAAAAATAGTGATATACATCAGTATATAAAATTAAAGTATTATATGTTCTTTATTCAATAGAATATTAATATATATAATATTATTATATCAACAATAAATATATAGTTTATCTATATTTATCTATAGTTATATTTAATAATATATATTATATTTAGTTTTACTATTTTAATTCAATCATATAAATAAAATATTAAAATAAATTGAAAATTATATAAAATATAAATATACTATTTATTAAATTATAAAATTTTAACATATAGGTTTAAAAACATTATAAAAGTTGAAGTATTATATGTGACTTATTCAATACAATAGGATATATTAACATAATTATAATAATATTAAAATATATAGTTGATATATATTTATATATAATCTATATATATTTACATAATTATATTTAACAATACAATATATTATATTTAATTTAAGCATTTTGATTCAATCATATAGATAAAATATTTAATATATATATATATACATGTATATACATATATGTGTATATATCTATATATATGTATATATATATGTATATATATACATATGTGTATATATATATGTATATATATACATACATATATATGTGTGTGCATATATATATCTGTGTTCCACGGGGACGCGTCCCCTGCTCTTGTACCCCCGTTCCTGTCCCGGGTACGAAACGGGGACACGGGGACAGATTTTCAACGTCCCCTAACAGTCCCCTTTTCGTTCCCAAATCGGGGATGTTTCGGTAACTGAAAAAAACAAAGTTTCCTAAATAGGGGACGGATTTGGGTACCGGGGACGTACTGTCCCCGGTACCCAAATCCGTCCCCTATTTCCCAGCCAAAAAAAACGGCCGCCAGTCTTAAAAAGTGAGTTTTTTTTAAATTTGTTTGGTTTTCAGCGGGCCCCACGTGGACTCTAATATTAAATAAAAGATACTAAACCCTAGTATGGATGCTAAAAACATAAAAAACCTAACTCTCTTTCATTTGTTCATTTCATTCATTCTTGCCAAAAAGAAGAAGAAAGAGGAGCAGCAACAAAGCTTTCGTAGAGGACAGTCGTATATTTGACATATATTATTTGTTGATACATTACTGATTTTGATTATTATGGACATCTAATTATGGAGTTGAACTTCCATGTTTACTATTTAGTTTTTTAGTTGGACTTCTCTTTATGTCATTTCATGCATGAAACTTGGAGCCTTTGGGCATTTTCGCTAAATGTACGCCATATTTTTACAATGAAAGTATTTGGACTTTGTTAATTTGCTATGTATTCATTGTTTTGAACTTCTAAAATGTCTATGGTGAATGGTTTATCAATGTTATGATATGCATATTTGAATTCTTTCTATATATATAAAAATTCCCCTATTTTTTTAATAGCCGTCCCCTGCTGTCCCCTAAAAATTGGCTCTGAGCCGTACCCGTACCCTAAAATGTCCCCGTCCCGGAAACTCCGTGGAGCATAGATATATATACATATATACATACACATGGACTTACCTGGCCCCTACCTAATAAATTGTTGTACCCGTGCATTGTACCCACGTATTCGTACCTGTGCCCATACCCGATTCGGCAACTTAAGTTCTTTTGTGAATGATTTCAATTGTAAATCAGATACAATGTGGTGACCAAGTCACTTTCTGATCACCCAATTCCTGTAATGGGCAAGGTGAGAGAATATGGTGAAAGGACCACACAACAAACTAAATTGCAGCAATTGAAAAGAAAAGCACTAGGCAGCAAGCAGACCAGTCCCACTTTTTCAGCAGAGTGCAATGCAACTTAAAGGAAAGAACACGACACACTGTAATATCCCCTTTCTAAAATAGGATTTAATAATAAATAATAATATTAGAATATAAATAAAATTTAAATTAAAATATTAAAAAATTAAATTAAAATATAATTAAAATTTACTTAAGTTTAATGAATGGTCAAAAGGCATGAAATGAAAACACGTGACTCCCTCAAACACGAGATATAAAAGGGAGAAGAGAATTTCATTTTGGAAGGGGACAAGGAGAAAAGAAGAAAGAAGGGAGCATGGGAACTAAGGAGTAATGGAAGGAGATTGGAATGGGAAGAATTGATGAAGGGTTGTTACTCTTTCAAAGGGCATAAAGGATGAAGGGTTGAGACTCTCTTGAAAGGTTTTGACTCTCCCATCATGAAGATATAAATAGGAGGGAAAGCCATTTGTTGAAGGCATGGAAGAGGGGATCATTATAAGGAAGGTAATCATAGTTCCGTTTTGAAATATAAGACAGTTCTGATCTGCATAAAGGGAGCATAAGGATTATGGAAGGATTAATGGAAGAAGAAGAAGTAACTTCCAAAGGGGCAGTGATGATGGAGGGTTGTGACTCTTTTGAAGCGAGGTAACTGTGAAAGGTTGTGACCATTGAAAAGGGTAGACATGGTGAATATGTGTGACCCTTCCTCACAAAAGATATAAAAGAGGAAGAAGGATCAATAGGAAATGGAGGAACGGAGACATGAGAAAGATGCACATATCGTTTGTGCTCATCGATGGGAATAAGGCATATTATATTGCTGGCAAGCATTGCGATACAGCAAATCTATGTGCTGAACTTATCTATGAGTTACATATTTACAGAATATTATATCTAAATAAGGAACCCTTATGTGTGTGTGTTAATAATAGTGAAATCAGAATTATATATCAGTTATGTTATATTATTTATATACATTTTTAATATATACTTAGTCTATTCCTCATTCACTCACTAATTACTGTTAAGAGGATAAGGAGTCTGTGTAGGAAGAGATAGAGTAATTCCGATCACATGACAGGAAGGTCCCAAGATGTGTAAGAACCTTGAGGGAGGCTACTTCTAGGCAGTTTCTGTGACCTAGCACAGTAATTGTACCATTAGTGATGAGGAGAGAAGTAAGGAATCAGGGCTTAAGTATGTATTACAAATCAATGAGTGTTCCTTAATCTGATGTAAATGCATGGTGATGAATATTAATCTTTGGGCATTGGCATTCTCCTAGTAGGGAATGTTACAAGTTGCCATTCCCAAGTGCAATCCAAACCCTAATTGGGAATTTTAGGACAAAATAAGTAAGGTCCTAGTTGGGGAAATTACACACTTATTCAGCAGAGTGTTTAGTACAATGAAAACAAGCTCTTCGGGCTTTTTTAATGGAGTGCAATTACAAAGCTTCCAGTTATTCAATGGTAATAATTTAAATTTTATAATTCACCACTTATTCACTGGGATAAGTAAATACATTGTTTCCACTTGTTCAGTGGGGTAAGTAAATCCAAAACTTGCCATTTATTTAGTGGGGTGAGTACATACATCAATGAGCGATGACCAAACCCACTGGCAATACTACCTTCTGGTGTATTACAATGATATAGCAGATGCAATACTATTTATATAACTGCTGCAATACTTCATAATAAGCTGAATAGCATGGATAATCAATGTAATAAAAAACACAAGTAGAATACCTCAGATAGATGAAAGTAAGATTAGTTGCATGTCTGATATAAACTATAACATGTTGCAACACGTCCAGACAGCAAGAAATTCACCCAGAAAACTCAACCAACTCACACCAAGCACACCAACAATGAACATAAGCTGATTCACCTCCTTAAAAGTTAAAACAGCTCCAAACTTCACCAAAACATATTGTTCTACTGGAAGAACAATATATCAGTCTGATAACTAAAATCAGACATGTGGAGGTTTGATAAGGTGTTGATACAGCCGATACAACACCCAAATTTGTTATCAGAAATTGCTCCACATTCGTTTCTTCACCTCACAAAGCCCTAGGAACTTCAATTAAGGTCAAGGCACGGCCTTGCAAAGTGGGATGAACACCCCAAAGTAGGTGCTTCAATCTGCAGCTCTCATGACTTCCAAGCCTGATACGACCAACAAGGTATAGTACACTCAGCCTCGTCTTAGCCACTTTCTTGCATTTATCTATTGTGCCCCTCGGAACAAGATTATTTGATTGAATTTTTTATATGCAAATTGTGCCCTTGTCAAGGAAAAACAAGTCTTTTGATATCCACTTTTAGGTGTGCACCTTAGACTCTTATGTGCAATTGTACATTGTAAATGGAAATGATTTCCCTTTTATGAGTGTACACCTCATGCTCCTACCACACTCGACAATATAAACTGAATTTTGGACTTTACCTTTATTAGGTGTCCCTTTGGCTAAGTGTAGTTCAATATCATTGCCAATTTTTATTTTGAGCATCTCCTCCTCAAAGGTGTGCCCTTGAACTCGTGCCTTGGTCATTTTCTTTGAATTTTGAATAAAACTTCAATTTCGTTTTGCAAAGGTGCACACCTCAAAATAGTAATCCTATATTTTAATTTTCTTCCTTTCCAGGTGTCCACTTATGCGTTCATTTTGAAACTTGAATTTGCTTTACTTGAAGTGCACACCTTATATCAGATTTTATTTTGATTTTGTCTCTATTAGGTATGCCCTTCACTACATAACTTTGATTTCAATCAACACATCTTTCATATCTGTGATCAAGTGCAGACCTTGATATCAATAAATTTTTCTTATCTTGAAGGTCTTATCAAAAGATCTTGTTCTTGATAAGGAATTATCTTCTTTGGTTTTGCAAACACGATACCTAACACGTATATTAGGTGCATGATTGGTTGTCAGATTTAGCAAAAAACATCAATGTTAACCTTCATTCTCCACCAAGATAAATGATTTCAAGAGGTCTATCCCATGATTCTACAAGCTTTTAGGAAAGAGCCACAAAGATGACAAGACAAAAAAGCTGGAGAAAACCTGATCCTGACTTGTGTGTTAGCTTTAAACTCGACTCCATATGTAAGTTTAATACGAGTACAACAAGACTTAGCAGTTGGGAAGTCGCTATTAGTATCATAATCTTGGCCAGCAATACTGCAAACAAGAACTTCACCACATTTGTGCTCATCTTAAATAACTATGAACCGACTCTTACTTCCCACAACTTTTGTGATCATTTTTATCAAATTTTCTTGGGAAGGATGAAAATATCCTTTTTCTAGTGTTTGTTTTTAAAGATTAGGGACCAAAGCACTTGGACAAACACAGAAGGAAAGGCTGCTATTTACATTTTTTGGCATGACTGTTAAAGACTTTTCCTGTTCTCGACAGATGTTTGCAGAAAGAGCTTCCAATTGTTAATTCAATTCAAACTTATTATTCTAATTTCAATTTAGAACTATTTATCTATGAATGACAATTCTATGAATATCAATGTTATTTCAGAAAAGAATTCAGAATGTATGCCAACACCATAACCTTGTATTTGAACTTGCTTGATGATGAAATATATATATATATATATATCTCACTGAAATTCGCTGCTGTTTATATCCAACACTTATCGATTTCGGTGTCTTCTATAAACATATTGCTCACCGTATATATATGGGATGTAATGAATAAAGGGTCACGTCTATGATAGATGTGACTCCTCAAGGAGTCACACCTATCATAGGTGTGACTATTCTTAACACAATATACATGCCATATGATATTAACAAGCACGGTTAGTAATACCGTCGACTTGTTATACATAGTCGACCTTAATTATAACATACGCGGTTTACATATTAATGTATCCCGTCGGCAGTAATAACACGCCGATCACTATGTGATTGGTATAATATGAATGAACATCGGCTTTATAATAACCCGTTGATATATATGATATCTTATTAATATGCCGATCATAATATGATCAATATTAATAGATATCATTTATATTTATATTTTAATATCAACTTAGTTATAATATAATAATGATAATTATTGATTATCATTATTATTATAACAATGATTACTATATTAGATAATGAATATAAGCCATAGATATCAATAATAAATATATATTATAATCATTAATATCTATTTATATATTTCATAGTTTGTCTATTACAGTAGGGTTAATATTTTATTTGATCGATGCTATAATTATCAACACTCCCTCTTAGCTAGGAAGATAAAATCATATGAATCACATTTCTCCCATATATTGTAAAGATAATCATCACATAACATGTGATGATAACTCGTGATAAAATCTCACATATCTCGTGAAGACAAAAATATCACATAACACGTGATGATAAGTGTCACATAACTCGTGATAAAAGTCTCACATACCTCGTGAAGACAAAAAACATCACATAACACGTGATGATAAGTATCACATAACTTGTGATAAAAGTCTCACATACCTCGTGAAGACAAGACATCACATAACACGTGATGATAAATATCACATAACGATAAGTATCACATAACTCGTGATAAAAGTCTCACACACCTCGTGAAGACAAAACATCACATAACACGTGATGATAAGTATCACATAACTCGTGATACTTAAGGATGATATGCTTGAGAATATTACATTCTCCTTATACATCCTATCTATGGTATGTGCACTGACATTACGTAACATAATGTGTACCATAACTGTTCATGGCACATCCATGAATGATATCAAGTCAGCATGATATCAATATTACAAGATCGTCATCTTATAATATTTGAATACAAGTATTTATTTCCAAAAGATCGTCACCTTTTAGATATGAATACAGGGGGTAGAGCCCATAAGATCATATATCAACACATATGACAAAAGAAGTTTACACATTAAACATCTTATATTATATATATCAATGAAGATTACAATGCAAATTATAATTCAATCATACCAAGACTTTTCCTGAAGTGTTCAATTTTCACTCTGGCAAGTGGCCTGGTTAGTATATCTGCTATCTGATCTCATGTACTGATATATTCCAACTGAATCACATTCCTATCAACCATGTCCCTCACATAATGATAAGGAATCTCCATATGCTTGGATCTATCACGGAATACTGGATTCATAGAAAGTTTTATACAACTCTGATTATCACAATGGATGATTGTTGGTCTCAGGGGCTTACCAAATAATCCCACAAGCAGTTTCCTAAGCCATACTACTTCACTTGCTGCCATGGAGGCTGCAATGTATTCGACCTCTGTAGAACTTTGAGCCACTGAAGACTGTTTCCTGCACATCCAAGATATCACGGCGGATCCTAAAACTGAAACAGCAACCTGAGGTGCTTTTTCTATCAGTTACACGTCCAGCCCAATCAGAATCTGTGAATCCATGTAGATTCAAGTTAGCTTTCTCATATTTGAGTCCACGATTTAGAGTACCTTGCAAGTATCTCAAAATGTGTTTTACAACCATAAGATGAATCTCCTTAGGTTCACACATAAACTGACTCAAAGCATTTACTGCATAACATATATCCGGTCTAGTATTAACCAAATACATCAAAGATCCAATTATCTGCCTATAGAGGGTAGAATCTGCAAATGGAGAATCTGCTGCTGCCTCCTTTAGCTTATGAAGGTTTGTCTCCATGGGAGAAGTCATGGGTCTGCAATTCATCATACCGAATCTCTTTATTATGTCCAGGGTGTACTTTCCTTGATTAAGTACAATGCAATATGAGTTCTGTTTAACTTCCAATCCAAGAAAGTAATGTAGAAGGCCTAAATCCTTCATTTCAAACTCTTTAGCAAGGTCCCTTTTACATTGATCAATAAGGTGATCTTTTCCTGTAATCAACAGATCATCAACATATAAGATTATTATTAACATATCTTCTTTGCTTTGCTTGAAGTAAAGATTTGGATCTGCATCATTCTTAGAAAATCCCAACTTCATGAGATAGCTATCAATTCTCTCATACCAAGCCCTGGGGGCCTATTTAAGTCAATAGAGAGCTTTCTTTAACCTGCACACATGAGATTCTGTAGTATGGATCTCAAATCCTTTTGGTTGTTCTCAGTAGACTTCTTCTTCTATTTTCCCATTTAGGAATGCAGTCTTTACATCCATCTGATGAACATTCCATCCTTTGGCTGTTGCAATGGCTAGAACAACTCTAACTGAGGTATATCTGGCAACTGGTGTAAACGTTTCCTCATAATCTATTCCTTCCTTTTGTGAGAAGCCTTTGGCAAAAAATTTGGCTTTATGTTTCTCTATACTGCCGTCTGCAGCATACTTGATTTTAAATAGCCACTTGGATGAAACAATAGACTTTTCCTTTGGTCTTGGAACTACTTCCCAAACATCATTTTTTAAAATTGACTGGTATTCTTCTGTCATGGCATCTTCCCATACTTGGTGCTTGAGAGCTTCTGATGCATTAGAAGGTTCAGATTTAGAGAGATCATTCATTAAGGCTACATAGCTGGAAAATCTCCGGGGTTTTTTACTTTCTCTAAAGGTCCCTGAAGGAGCTGCAAATTTCTTTGCTTCTTCCAAAGTTTTGGTGGCCCAAAGTGGTCTTTTCTTCATGTTCTTTTGAGGTGTGTTTTGCACTTCATTTTCATCTTCTTCAGGATGCTCCCTCTGAAACTCAGGAGCAAGATCCTTTTCTTGATCTGAAGGTGAAGTATTACTTTCTGACTCAATAGAGTTTCTATCCCTTTTAAAAGCTAGGTCTTCTTCAAATATTACATCTCTGCTAAGTGCAATATTTCTATGTCTAGGTATAAATACTCGATAGGCTTTAGAAGTGTCACTAAACCCAACAAAGATTCCCTTCTTCCAGAGGGTTCTAGTTTTGTTCTCTTTTCTTTAGGTACATGAAAATAAATAGGACATCCAAATATCCTTAAATGAGTGATATCTGGCTTTATACCTATGAAGACTTCTTCAGGAGTTTTGTCTTCAATGTGAGAGTTAGGACATCTATTTTGTATGTATACAGCAGTGTTAGAAGCTTGTGCCCAAATATAGGTTTCTAAGTTTTGATCAAGGAGCATGACTTTAGCTGCTTCTACAATGTTGAGGGTTGTAAGGAACAATAAACTCCCTCTTAATCCCGGTTTCGTTACAAAATTCTCTAAAGATGTCAGAAGTGTATTCCTTCCCGTTATCAGTTCTCAAGGTTTTTATTTTCTTTCCAAAGGAGTTAGTAAAAGATTTGAACTCTTTAAATTTTCTAAGGATCTCTTCTGATTTTTTGCATTTGAGAAAGTAGATCTAGGTTTTTCTGGAGAAGTCATCAACAAATATTACATAGTATAGGAACCCCCCCACTGATGAGACGAACATGGGTCCACATAGATCAGAGTGAGCTAGTTCTAAAACATTACTCGTTTTACTAGAACTACTTTGAAAAGAGCCCTTAGTATTTTTGCCTAGGGCACACCCCTTACATGTACATGAGTGATATAGTTTTAACTTAGGTAAGCCAACGACTAATTTTTCCATGGAAGATAAGGCACAAAAGTTTAAATGACCTAATCTTCTATGCCAAATTTCCTTAGAGTCTGCAATATCATGAATTAGGGCTAGATTAGATTCAATGCATACCTCATACAAGTAACCTTTCCTTTGCACTTTAGTTATTGCTTTCTTGATAGAAGAATTCTTTGGCCAGGCCAGAACTTTGCTATCCATGAATGTTACTCTATACCCATTATCCTCAAGTGCAGATATGGAAACTAGATTTCCATTGATGCCAGGAACATAAAGGACTATGGTGAGTTGGATAGACATGCCTGACTTCAGTTTGATGGTGCAGGTCCCAACACCTTTTACTGGATATGTATTGTCGTCTCCAATGGTTACTTCATCAATTTCTTCTATCATAGAGTCCAATAGTTCTCTATACCCGGTGATGTGTCTCGATGATCCACCGTCGATTATCCATGTATTAGATTTGTTGGATACTTGATTAGAGAGAGCAGAATAGAATACATGTTTCTTTGAGTTATGCTCCTTTTTATTTATTTTTCACTTTGGCAAATGTGGCTAATTGTTTAAGTCTATCTGGACATCTAGCTCCATAGTGCCCATATTGGTCACACCTAAAGCATTGAATGCGAGAGGTATCCCTTTTTGATGAAACCTTTTCCTGATGGTCCTTCCTCTTCTTAAATTGTTTTCTTCCCGACTTTCTTGTGAAAGTTTGCATTTAACACTTGGAGATCCTCATCTATATTCTTTTGTTTGATTCCTTTCTTGTTTTGTCTTGACTCTTCCTGAAGACAGTCATACCTTGGTCGATCAAAGATTGGAAATTTTGACCTTGCAGGCTTGCACTAATGCCTTGAACAAAGGTTTCCCAAGTGTTTGGAAGGCCATCTAGTGCAATAAGTGTCAGTTCTTTGCTTTGAATTGTATATCCAAGTACCGTTAATTCATCCCTTAGAGTGGAGATTCTCATAAAGTACACATTGATTGATTCTCCTTTATTCATACTTATATGATTAATTTCCCTCTTTAGTGCTAAGGTCTTGCTAGCATTGTTTATCTCGTATGTTCTTTCGAGTGATTTAAACATATGGTAGGCAGTCTCATATTTTGTTAGAATTGGTACTATGTGGTCTCTAACACCATCAACTATGATCTTCATAGCCTTTTCATTTCCTTCAATCCAATTTGATTTTTCTGGATCATTTTTTGGCACTTCCCTTTCTTCTTTTATGAAAGACTCAACTTTATTTTCTCTTAAGATCATTTTGATCCTGAATTTCCATGACGAGAAATTGTTGCCTCCTTCAAGTCTATCTTCAAATCTGATAGCACTTGCCATCGAAATGTGAGGAATGTGATAGTTTTAAAATTGATATCGAAATTCTCAAGTTTGAGAGCTTCCTGGATCTTCCTTTACCAGTGCTCTGATACCATGTTAATACAATTCAAACTTATTATTCTAATTTCAATTTAGAACTATTTATCTATGAATGACAATTCTATGAATATCAATGTTATTTCAGAAAAGAATTCAGAATGTATGCCAACACCATAACCTTGTATTTGAATTTGCTTGATGATGAAATATATATATATATCACTGAACTTTGTTGCTGTTTATATCCAACACTTATCGATTTCGGTGTCTTCTATAAACATATTGTTCACCGTATATATATGGGATGTAATGAATAAAGGGTCACGTCTATGATAGACGTGACTCCTCAAAGAGTCACGCCTATCATAGGCATGAAGCACGGTTAGTAATACCGTCGACTTGTTATACATAGTCGACTTTAATTATAACATATGCGGTTTACATATTAATGTATCCCGTTGGCAGTAATAACATGCCGATCACTATGTGATCAGTATAATATGAATGAACATCGACTTTATAATGACCCGTCGATATATATGATATCTTATTAATATGCCAATCATAATATGATCGATATTAAATTTTAATAGATATCATTTATATTTATATTTTAATATTAACTTAGTTATAATATAATAATGATAATTATTGATTATCATTATTATTATAACAATGATTACTATATTAGATAATGAATATAAGCAATAGATATCAATAATAAATATATATTATAATCATTAATATCTATTTATATATTTCATAATTTGTCTATTACAGTAGGGTTAATAATTTATCTGATCGATGCTATAATTATCAACACCAATAAGGAGCAGTGATGTTGAAACTTATATTAAATAATTTGCAATTATAGCAGATTGGAAGATCCATCCATTTATCAAGACGCTTGTGCAAGACATTAGGAATGCCAGAGACATTCCCAGAGGAGTGACATTGTTTTGTGACATCATATCGTGCAAATTTTAAAACAAATGAGCAGCAGAATCAATTCAAATAGAGAAAATAAAGACTACCATTTTCTGTATCAACCCTCTGCCATAACTCCATTAATACAAAGCTTTAAAGATAGATGAAACATTGAAGTGGGCAGAGGTGATGGAGGTGTGGAAACGTAGAATGATTGTTGACAGCGCCATTGGAAGATCTTCCTAATGCTCCAAGTCAGATTGCAGTCTTCAGAGAAGTTAATTCATGTGATATGGGGCTGATTGTAACGCTATAGCAAGGAAATCAACACCATAAAGGCATTGGCTGGAATCAAAACCCTTGAATGCATAAATGTGTAGATGCCTGGACATGTGGCAGAGAAAGGTACAATCTTTGCCAGGTTTTGCTTTCCCCATCTGATGGTTGTGAATCAAAATGAGCCTCACATTCTTCATGAAAGTGCACCGACTGATAACAATACAAACATTTTGTTTTACCTTGCTCAAATAAAAGTTGCAACTTGTGAGTTTTAAGGACAAAACATTTATCGATTTGGCTGCCACTCATTGGAAAATGGGGCTTTGTGGTCAATATATCCAGTGATTTGTTAATCAGAAAGTCAACCAAAAGTAAAAATAGCACAGGTTGAAAGTCTTGTGTTCCATCCTTTTTCTTACCACACCATGCTTAAGACCTTTATGGCTGCTTGATTACTTGTTTGTGAAGGTTGAGTGCAACTTCTTCATCAAAAGTTCATATCCATTGGTAAGGAAGCTGGCAGGAATCAAGTTAGGTTGTATGGCATGGTGAAAGAGTTGAAGCTGTTCAAGCACAAGTTTGCTTGGGAAGCGTGGAAGATAAGTTTCTACCTAACATGGATTGTGATGATCCTGCCAAATAGTTATTGTGCAAACTTGTATGATTGTATACT
The DNA here is from genome assembly GCA_018584345.1 of Thuja plicata. Lineage (NCBI taxonomy): Eukaryota > Viridiplantae > Streptophyta > Pinopsida > Cupressales > Cupressaceae > Thuja > Thuja plicata. Next base: position 969,152 of record MU226248.1, read on the forward strand.
TCAGCAGCCTTTCCTATGATGTAGTCTAATACCAATCTTTGGAAGTAATGATCACAAAATTTATCTGTAAATTGAATGTGGAAGTTGTGGCTTTCCATTTTCTTGGTGATGAACTTGTTTTAGTCTGAGTTGTAAATTTATACCATATAGCACGTACATCATTGTTATTACAATAATAAGATATCATGTTGTTCAAATGCAACCCTCACCACATAGAAAGAATGAAATGCATATTTTACATCCGGTCCAACATTTTATACCTTGCTTTTAAGATATCTGCAACAAAATAAATGGAGTCAATGCTTGTAATTACTTCATATTTACTAAATCATTAAGTACTGTTTCTTGATGTTTTTTATAGCATGGGAGAAATTCCGTAATTTTATTCCAGAGGAGGAGCGTGATAACTTTGTTTTAGCATATGCAAAGAGATTGAATGGTGATGATCCTCAAGAGAAGGTAATGATCATTAATATTTCCTAAGTTTCTACTGACCTGAATTTTATTTTTTTCTGTTTCTAAAGGATACATTTCATTATTTACTTGTCATTCTGAATTGTGTATTAGTCACATGGGGGATGCAATTATTGATATAAGTTTTAAAAATGTTAGGATATTGATAAGGAAGACCTTACAAGATTGCATTTACTTGGATTCTATGACCAGGGGACATAAACATTCTGTTTTGTAACTTATTCCTATGCAGTCTTTGTGGATCAGAGTCGTTATATTCTAATAAGCATTATAATCTGATAAATTGCTTGCAGAACTCAGCTGCTAAGATTTGGACAACATGGGAAATGATGACATCCCATCTTCTTCCAAATGAAGAGTATATGAGGAAAGGAGATGATAATGATTTTTCTTTGGTAAAGTTCTCAATTTTACATATCTAGTTTTTTTGTTGATTGTCAATGTTTGAGTTTAAGTGGAAATCAAAGCTTCCCCTCTTAGTAGAATTTACTATTTGAACATCCTTCTAAAATATAACTGAAGAGGATAAGTTTGCATCAAAGGTTAAGCATAACTTTGGATCAACAGGAAATAAACAACTCATATCGGGGAAAATTATATGTCATTACTATTATATGCTTAGCTACTTTTGTATATTTTGGTTATATCTTGTATCATCTGGGGTCTTCTATGCTATTCGAATGTAAATCCATTTCTAAAGATAAGATTTATAATAAAGAATGCTGTAGGAGTATCTTGTAGACTTATACATATCTAAGCTTGTCTGATGAATGGTAAAAAGATGCACATAACAAACATTAACCTAAAGATTTTCGGATTGAAAAACTGTTGCGTTTCTTGTTAATAGTAGTAGAGAAGAGGCTATCCTACAATAGCTAGAGTTACAGAAAACTAACTTATCTAATGGAGGAGATAGGCTGACAACATACAAAAATGCCATCAGCTGTGTATTCAATTTAGTCGAAGGTTTAACTTTAAATACAGAGAGGAGACAACAAATTTGAAAAAGAAATAATGACCAGTAATGACATCACATATTTATGACAACATCATAGATTTTATGTTGGTTTTTTGTCAGCCACACATTCTAGGAACAAAGGCATGCCAATTTTTTTTCATCTTTCAACATCATCATATTAATTTACTGAAAGGTCTGAACTTTGAATACTTTCTTTTAGCTGGTTTGTGTGTGTGCAATATGTCTGTGTAAGATCCCCTGTGAAATCTTGCCCAAATTTTAACCTTTTCCCTCCGAATAATTTTGTCAAACAGTTTTCATTCATGTAACATAGAGTTTTGCTTGCAGGTATATGTATTTCAATTCAATATGTTTTCAATGCAACATTTCAATAGATAACATTCATATAATGAGGTAATGGACAATCACAAGGTCTGAAACTATGATATTCAGAAATCAATCTTGTTGTCGCAATGTCTATTACAATTATAAAATCACATTCACAGTTTGATCTATAAAACAGTAATGCAGCACATTAGAAATTGCAGAAATATTGAGAAAATATTAACTCACAACCTTATAGAATGAGCAGCAACAACAGCAGGGACTACACAGGCTCTGTGCTGGAAATACAAGTCATAAACCAACTCGCTGAGACATTGAATGGAAACTTGGAAATTGGCATTTCATTGTGCAGAGTTACATAAAACAAACTGCAAATGAAGTTTCATTCTTCATTAACAACAGCAAGTTTCATTCTTCATTAACAACCCGTATCGGACTCCAAGTTACAGCAGCAAGCAGAACTGAAACTACTTCAATATCTCTATGTGATAGCCTTATGACCCCACAATCTGTCCTCGTATTACCACATCCAGCAAGTAATAGCAGATATATTCTGAAAAACTAGGTCTCCAATGTAATATCCCTAATTTCAAATCATCCGACTTCTGTATAAATAAATATATATGGACAGACAAGGAGTGGCAGACCTTGTCTCTTGTAACTAAGTTTTGTAATATATATTCAGAAAATAAATGAACCTTAGCAAGGTTCCCGATTACCTGGTGATTAATGCACTTAGACAATCACCATGGCATTGATCCCCCATGCAGCCAGTACTATCATGAAGCAATTTAACAGTGATCTTTACTATGATCACTCTTAAAGGGCACCATACCAGGCTGACTTCATGAAGGACTGCTGACATGATGATCGGCTGAGTCCACATATCATCATGTAACCATCTTTCATGTTTACATCAGGTAGTGATGATTCACATTTTCATTCATACGCCTCAATTCATATTTGCACCATATACAATATTCCATATTTCATAGTTGCATTATACACCCATACTTCATGTTTGCAACCCACCATTGTTATGCAGTATCACCTCGTGATTACACTATACCGTGTTTGCAGTCACCACCACCAAATTCATTTATGCACCATACATTACATAATTGCATTACCTGTTGAAATAATATGCATACATATTATCGACTAAGTTGATTAATATCAACTTAGTTGACTATTGATATTAGTTATAGCCACAAACATTAATCACATTTATGACGGGTCGCATCTCTACCCCGTGCCTTGTCATTTGACAAGCAATGCTATATGAAGGAGTTCAAAGGCACTTCTAAAGGCATCGAATACATATCATCTTTTCCTTATTATCCTGTTGTATATGTTCTGTTTAGAGCCAATAGCCTAATTGGCTTACTGGTGTATGTATGAATAACAGGCATCAGAAATAACATCTAAGGGATCACATAGTTCAGATTGTATATCAGAGAAAGCATTCATTTAACTGTAAGCATCTATTGATAACCAGATATAGCACTGATCGCTTCTGAGCGATTACTCGTCACTGCATAACATTATTGGTATATCAGATATCGCAGCATTGCTATAGATATTGATTGCATATTTCCATTGTAAATCAGAGATAGCATAATCGATCTATTATTTGAAGTGTTAGAATTCATCTTTCATTGTAAGGATTCATTGTATATCGGATATTACAAACTCCATATAAGACATATTGAATGCATTGTGTTATCATATCAAACACTATCAGATGATTGACATTTGTATATGTATATATCGGAAATCACCTTGATATTCATTTATCTTCCATTACCTGCTTAATTCGTACTCATTGGACATAGTAGTAAAGGGAGATTAGAGTAGTAGTCCTAGTCTTCATACTTTGTTAAAAAAATGGACATTACAATAGGTATAAAAGCTACATTTCCTGTCACCTTGTGAGGTTGATGAGCGAGAAAGACTTCAAGACTTACTACAGAAAGAGTTTGAGACAGAACTCAGGCGACAAGCAAACAATGGGCGAGAAAGGAGAACTCAACACGAAAATGGAGCAATTCTTGGCAGAACAGAGGGAAACTCAGAATAGATTGGCTCACTTGATTGACATATTCACTCACACAGTGATAAACAAGGGCTCTGAAGGCAATAATAATTAAGGAATGGGGAAGAAGGGCAATCACAAAATGGAAGTCCAAAAAGCAAGAGTAACCCTTCCAACTCAAGACCTGGAATTCCCACTTTTTCACCCCAAACATAGCAATCTGAAAAGGCAGAACAATCATTTATGCATTTACAAGAACAATTTAAGCAAGACTGGGTTGATAGTGAACTCCAAACAGAAATGTCATTAAGAGAATATTTAGAATTAAGGATGAAATATTTACCTCGCAAAGGAAATAAACAAGGATATTCAGAAATAAAATGAAAGGTTGGAAAATTGAGCATTCCATACTTTGATGGATCAACAAAAACCACAGTTGGGGCATTGATATAGAAACTGGAAACGTATTTTCAGTTAAATTCAATGACGGAAGAAGAGGCTATCAAATATGCAGCACTCTCTTGGATGGAATAGCCCATGAGTGGTGGTATCACGGGAGGTTACCATGGGACATTCCAAAATCACTTCCTATGTAGAGTTTACAGAAAGATTGATAGAAGGGTTGATTAAAAAGACCCTGAGTTACATCTCAAGGAACTAACCCAAGTCGAATAGAGGGGCTTAGTTGAAGAGTATATCATGGAATTTCAAAGAGTTTCTATTCTTCTCACCCACATATCAGAAAGAGGCTTGGTTGTTCTCTTTGTGGACGGTTTATTGGATCCACTTAAAGGTTGGGTCAAGGCACTCAATCCTAACTCCCCACAAGAAGCCAGCAAAAAGCCACGAGATATGGAGCCAAGGTCAACCAAAAGAAAACCTGCATCCAAGGAGATATCAGTTCTCAAAGAGCCAGCTAATACAAAAAGTAACAAGGAAAACCCCTCTAAATTCAAGCTAGACATTGAGACAAGACAAGAATTAATGAGAAAACCCTGCTTTACATGTAAAGAACCTTGGACACCTGGACACCGTTGCTTAGTGAGTCTGAATATTGAAGACGAGGAAGACAATATCAATAGTGATGACAGTGAGTTCGATACAAACAACAAACCACCCTTGGGTCCAAAGAAAAGTGGAACCTTAGCCACCTTAAAAGGATCTCTTCAAAACGCCTTTCAAGTTAAAGGCAACCTACAAGGTAAAAATATAAACATCCTCTTGGATAGTGGCTCAACCCATAACTTCATTAATAAAATTTTAGTGACCTCACATGACATACCAAGCCATGAACAGGAAGTTATTGAGATTGAGATGGCCAACGAGATCACAGTGTATTGCAACACCATAACTCCCAAACTCACAATCACCGTGGCAGACTATTCTTACGTTGATCACTTCAACATAATTAAGCTTGATAATATCGACATAATTCTCGGCATTCAGCGGATGAAACAAATCGACAACTTTAAACAATTTTTTCAGAACTTGACCTTCGATTTCAAGATACAAGGCCAAAACTATGTCGTGCACGGATTCCTAAACAAGGATGTATCAAACAATCATAATTAGTCCAGAAATCAAAATCACTTCCATTCCTCAACTTTCTTAAGTGTTGTAACATCCTTCCCTCTCCAAAAACTCAACAAAAAAATGATAGGGATGTTTAGTAATTGGAACAACTGACAACCTAAGAAATCAGTACCACAAGCCAAAATTTTCAAGAAAAAAGGTGGTGGAACTAGACAATGCCTCAATTATAAGAATTGTCTTACAAGGGAACAAAGTCAAATGCTTGTGGGCAAGCATTGTAAAGGAGGGGAGATTGTAATATCCCTAATTTCAAATCATCTGACTTCTGCGTAAATAAATATATATGGACAGATAGGGAGTGGCAAACCTTGTCTCTTCTAAATAAGTTCTGTAATGCATATTCAGAAAATAAACGAACTATAGCAAGGTTCCTGATTACCTGGTGATTAATGCACTTAGACAATCACCATGACATCGATGCTCCATGCAGCCAGTATTGTTACGATGCAATTTAACAGTGATCTTTAATACAGTCACTCTTAAAAGGCACCATACGTGGCTGAATTCATGAAGGACTGATGACATGATGATCGACTCAGTCCACACATCATCATGTAACCATCTTTCATGTTTACATTTGTAATGTCCCCTTGTCCGTAGTAGGCCATTATGGTGCCTAATTAGTCTATCTTCCCATCAGGATAGGCTAATGGCTTCTTTCAGAGGATGCCAGCTAGTTACAGGCTTCAGTGGGCGAATATTTATTATTTTGTGCTCTTTTTCTGAAGTCAAGTTACTTTATTTTATAAAGTGACATTATAAAGTCACTTTATGACTTTAAGTTACTTTATTTCAAATAGGTAACTTAAGTGAGCACTTTTATCCCACATTGCTTAAGTGTGTATTTTACCTCACTTCGAGGTTATAAAAGAAAAAGGCTTTCTTGGGAAAAGTACCATGGAATTTATAAACAAGATAAACAAATCTGGTTGCATTTGTGACTGGTCTATTTCTTGAGGATGTAGCCCCTTGAGGAAAATCGAGAAGTTGGATGTAGCCACAACATTCTCTCATCGGTGAGGTCATTCAGATTTCGCATTGGTTTTTATATGTAGGTACAAGAAGGGAGTTATTGCCTCAGTATTCTTTATCAGACTCAGCAAGCAAGGAGGTTGGTATCATTCCAGATTTTTTATCATAACAACGCGAACTTAGTGCTGGAGTCGAGACTTGTTCTTGGTTGTGTAACACCTATGTTTAAGGCGTCAAGGTTGATTGCATTACGATAGATATGTGTGCGGGAGGAGCTGTACATCCCCGTGTTTTAATAGGTCCTCAGGCTGAGAGTGTAACCGGCTACGCATTCTCTAATAGTGGAGAAACCGATTGATTCACGCGGCTAGTCATTGTATCGGACGACATTGTGAAGATTGTTGGTGGCGTTGTTTGTGAAACACACAACAGCACAGGGGTGGACATTCTCAGAATGCTAAGGGTGCTTCATGCAGTGTCTTCCTGGGAGTAGTCGGACGTGGGAAGAGTTATCTATGTATAGGAGTTGTCGCATGGTCTAACTGGGAGACACAGACTGTATAGTGGGTGGCGTGGTTAGGAGTTGCGACAACAGTTTCCAGCAGATTTAACAGATAAAGGACATTGCAGGGGTTGTTGTTGGTTTGAAGAAATCCTTTGCCTTGTGAAGCGTTGTTTACATGGTACAGACCTGTGTGGCATCTATCCTTCCAGCGCGGGCAACATACATGTACATTGCTGTTCATAAACAACACTGGCTTCTACAACTTGGGAGAGGAACAATAAAGGCGCACACTAAAACGTCTTTGACTCATAATGTCTTGTAGCGAGTCTATTTGAATCCTATGTAAAATCGTTGTTTAATGAATTATGCATTCTATGATAAATTGCGTGAGAAACTTGTACGACATTTATATGAATCGCAAGCATACGTAAATTCCACATTTAAGCTGCCAAGAGAACAATCTCAGAAGTATTTACATTCACCTATATAATTTGGAAGTCAAAAATTGTGTAGTCATTATCTAAATAGATCAGTTAGTAGCATTACAGGCAATTGGTTATTTGTTATTTTGAATCTATTTATTGCAAGGACCTGGGTGGGCACAAATCCTGAGAGTATCAATCAGAAAATAGGGAAAAACCTAGTAAGGAACATTACAACATTAGGCGGTGATAATTCATGTTTGCATTCATACGTTTCAATTCATATTTGCACCATATAACAATATTCTGTATTTCATAGTTGCATTATACAACCATACTTCATGTTTGCAACCTACCATTGTTATGCAACATCACCTCATGATTACACTATACCATGTTTGCAGTCCCTGTCACCAAACTCATTTTACGTGCCATACATTTCATAATTGCATTACTTGTTGGAATAATATGCATACATACTATCAACTAAGTTGATTAATATCAACTTAGTCAACTATTGATATTAGTTAAAGCCACAAACATTAATCACATTTATGACGAGTTAGATCTCTACCATGTGCCTTGTCATCTGATAAGCAATGCTATATGAAGGAATTTGAAGGCACTTTTGAAGGCATCAAATACATATCATCTTTACCTTATTATCCTGATGGATATGCTCTGTGTAGAGCCAACAACCTAATTGGCTTACTAGTGCATGTAAGGACAACAAACATCAGAAAAAGCATCTAAGGGATCACACAATTCAGATTGTATATCAGAAAAGGCATCCATTTAAGTGCAAGCATCTATTGATAACCAGATACATCATTGATTGCTTCTGAGCGATTACTCTTTACTGTACAACATTATTGGTATATCAGATATCGCAACATTGCCATAGATATCGATTGCATATTTCCATTGTGTTTGCCTTGTAGGGTGAGTGTTTAGAACATAACAAAATGCAAGTAAAATGTAACAGTACACATGCACAATGTATAGAGAACTCAGATATATTCATTAATCACAGAATTACAATGTATCTCTAGAACAACCACAACAATGTTACCATACCAATATTCTAACATCTCTTAAAGATAAGTACAATGCTATATATAAAGGTGTCAACCAGATGTGAGTGCCAATTGTTGGCCAACTGCTGACCCCTCAACAACTAACTACTAATTATCCTGACAACATCCCCTCAAAAAAAGAAAGTAGTCTTGGGCGACGCAACAAATGGGGGATACAACTATACACAAAAGAAATCAAGGAGCAAGGCGCAGGTGGTGTAGATGCTGCCAATTGCTCCCTCAACTATCAAACTTGCCTAGTCCGTCGTTGCAGATCCCTCTCAGCTAACAACTGTCTCTCCTAGGCAATCTTCACCATAAACACTGCCTCCATAACCTCCTTATGCTTCTTATCTGTCTCCTCCAATGCTGCAATAAGGTGACTCTCCACTACCGCTCACCCAGCCTTCTCGCGGTCCAACTGCTCCTCTAAGGCTGTCATCTTAGCCCTCTATTGAACCAGCTCATCCTCTACCATCCGGAGCCAAGTGGCTAACTCCTCTTGAGCTACGATAGCTGCCACCCGCTCAACCTCAGCCCCTGCTGCTCAATGTTGGCCCCTCTTGAGCTCATATTACCCATCGCAGAATGCCTGTTCAACCATCCTGAACAAGGAGTGTGTCCTACTCTCCCCTATTGGCTCCTGAAACCTCCATTCCTCCAACATGACAGGCGTCTCTATAGCAGGCCATCCATGGGAGTCGAAACATCTCACAAACTCCTCAGCGCAACCCCTATAGAAAACGTGAGCAGGCGCTCCACTGCTTGATCCGTCCTCTCGTGGGCCAGTTCTTGTATAGAGTTCACCATCCTCTGTGCACCTACCTCCATATCCACCAAAAACTAGTCGAGGGTGCCGAACACACCGTGAGTCTCGGATACCATATGCTGAATGTGTGCAGGAGACCTGCCGTTGGACTCCTCTCCCAGTACAACCATGTCATGCGAAGGGTCCAACTCTAACTCCCTTAGGTGGGTACTCCCTTCGTCCAAATCAATAGTATCAACAATGTCATGCTGTGGCAATTGCTCTTGCTGTTGTGGTAAAAGAGGTACAGATCCAATGGGTGCCATAGGAGTCACCTAATAGCGGTTCATCCAAGCATCCATGGTTGCATGCGGGGTCTCCAACTGCTTCTCTAGAACATTTGCCGGGGTCTCTGACTCAACTGTTGCATCTCTAATCATCCCCTGAGTGCCTGTCGGCTGCTTCACGACCTCAACTGTTGGCTGCTCTACGACCTCAATTGTTGGGTGCACAAGCTCTACTGCTCTATTTGCACTAGGTGTCAGGATGGGCGGTGTCCGCAATTGTCCAAACCTTGGCCCAAGTATGGATCCCACAGTCACACCTTAAGTAGTAGGTGGAACCAATTGACTGCCGACGTGGAGTAGGGTTGGAGCAAAGACAACTCGCATACCTACTAGTGGAGGTCCACCTGAGGGTGTGACACAATCCGATGGTGTAAGGGTACCCGAAGGCACAACACAACCTACAATACCCTCAGCGCCCTCCTCTCTGTCGAAAGCATCTCCCTCAGTACGACCACTTGCCTCCCCTCGGCTCACCATATAGAAAGTATCATTTCCTCTGCTAACCCTTGAAGTATCCTGTGACTCCTCCCCACTCGTGTCACCCTCCTCAACTGACTCCGTCTCAGTCTCTAATGCAACTTTTTGGCTCCTATGCTTCCTGCTGGGCTGAGCATCTCCGTCGACTATGAAAATGTCCAAGTGCGTTCAGCAAAATATGAGCGGTTAGGAAGGGTTCACATGCCCTGTGGCTGCAACTGGCCATACTGGTCGGGAGGCACTTGCATCCGCACAGTATCCAAGAAAAGCCCATTAGCGTGATAAGGCATGTAGAAGGTTTTGTGCTATAATGTAAAAACTCATGAATCCGCTCTGATAGCACAGATGCCCAATTGTACACTGTGCCATTGCGTAAGCCATTCATCAAACCGAGCAACGACATTGCGGTATCTAGAGCTTGGCTAGCTCTTGTCAACTGGCTCTTCATGAGTTCTAACAAACATTGCCACTCCCCAGGTACAATAAATGGTTTTTTCAGGCTGAGCCCCTTGCTTGCCTGCACTTTACTCTCCTGCACAGCTGGTGTCAAATCACCTCGGCAGACCAAATGTATGAGGTTCTGCTTCTGCTCAATAGTCATCTTCGTGGTTGATTCATCAATCTTTCATCCTTGTTTGTAATATTCCCTTTCCAAAATAATATTTAATAATAATAATGGAATCATAATGTAAAAATAAATTAAAAAAAGATAAATGTTAATAAGCTATAATATACAATATAATTTAGTTAATGAAGGGTCAACCATCAAAGTTGACAAATGGAAATGGAAGTTTATCGAGCACTCAACTCAACAAATAAATTGATAGATGCCAATTACTTTCTTGCGGCTGGATCTAAATTGAGGGAAATAGCTTTTGAGTACTGGCCCATGGTAATAAGCAAATTCCATTTTAGCGTTTTTAAGACCACACTCGATGGAGTGGGTTTACTTTGATTCGACATTTTCAAAGGCGGAGAAACACACTCGATTTCATTAGAAAGGTTGCCCAGTCGTTCTGATTAGATTGTATATATACGTCTGCTAGGATAGTTGCAATTCACAATTCATCCATAGATAGAACAAGGACCAGTGCTACAAGAGCCATACTTCTCGTAATCCATGTGACAGATATCCGAAGTCTTTACTTCGTAAAACATCAATATAAGTCGAGTCCTCATTGTTAAGATCGATAGCAAGAGTAATCTAAAAAGTGAGAATGTGTAGATAATTTAGAGATGAGATGATAGAGTTTATCGTTAGTCATGAAGAATCGATTGTTGTCAGGATAGTAAGTAATTATGTTAGTCGTGGATTAGTTAGCATCCGGCGGTTAGGGAGTTGCGCACGGGTGTGAACCGTCGCGTCCCTTCGGATCTTCTTATACTCGTCTTACCTTCGGGTAAATCATCATGTACACAATATGCTGTAATCACTGGCTTGGAATGAATAGAATACTTGTTATTTGCTTTATATCTCTTATGCTATGTCTGTGAAGTTCTGCAATTAATTAAGTTACCCCAGCGGGTAAACATCTGGCGCCGCTGCCTAAGCGTACTCGGATGGCATGTAGAGACGATGGGCTTACCACTAGGAGAAGTTAATCCAGAAGCGGACGACGCTAAGACTGAATTATACGAGGGAGAAGATAATCAA
>MU226248.1:1008848-1019220 GCA_018584345.1 Thuja plicata
TTCAATATTGGATAAATAGATTAGATTACTGATTCTAGGTGAGGACAGGAGACTTTGAGCTCATTGTATCACCTAGTCTTTAGATAAATCAACCGCTGCCTCGTCTGATTGTTCTTACGTCAATCATCGAGTCACCGGCATTACTGTTGCAAGGTGAACTGTATGTGCTAAAGTTCAGTTCTACTTGAAGCCACCTGCGGTAAGAAGGGAGCCTCCCCTATTGCTGAGAGGAGAGAGAAATCTCACATACTGCTGCCTAAAGTACACATTTTGCAAGTTGTAGTTTTAGTGACTTGCAAAATATTTAGCCAACAGATATACATAAATCGATTGGGACCCCAAATACAAACATTTTATTTTATTTAATAACGGGGAGATTACAACTATGCGTATGACCTTTGCTATGTGTGGATTCGTCAAATGATTTCCTTGTGCGGTCTTTTATTGCCTTCGTTTGGTCTTTTTATTGCCGCATTGGCATATGCTCTTTTATTACCGTACGACTTTGTACATTGAGTTCTTTTTTTTTTTTCTTTTTTTAAATATTTTTTTTTTCTTTTTTCTTTTATTTTTCTTTTTATTTTTTTTGGATTATTACCTACTTAAATCATCTTGTCTTGTTTGGCTTCCCGCCTGAATTGGGTTGTCCCGTTGCTTCCTTTCGTGATATGGCTTCGATTTCAACCCATTCATTGGTTCTCGGACTGGCTGACCATCCAAGGTTGATAACTTTATCACTCCATTTTCCTTGACTTCCTGAATTTTATAAGGACCGAGCCATCGGACTTTGAACTTACCAGACTTTATTTCGTTGCAGCCATTATACTTGAAAACTGACTAACCTGGGCTGAAATTCATACACCGAATGTGTTTATCATGCCACAATATCTATTGCTGGGCTGCCTCCATTGCCCATTGAGCCATCATTCTTTGCTCATCTAGCTTGCCCAATGCGTACAACCTTTCCTGCAAGCATTACATATTCCAACCCAATTCTCGATGGCTATACGCAGACTAGTTACCATGAGCTCGACAGGTACAATTGCTTCCTTGCCATACATCGGCTGGAAGGGTGTCTGGCCTGTTTTGACCTTATAGGTGTTTTGGTAGGCCCATAGTACAGACATAAGCCTTTCCTCCCAATCCACTTGTTAAACACAACATGACTTATATATGACCGAGACCAATATCTTATTCATAGCCTTTGCTTGCCCGTTCGCTCTTGGGTAATAAGGGCTCGACAAGGAGTGAAAGATTTTGAGCTCGGTTGTCAGGAGTTTAACCACGTGGTTTACAAAATGTCCTCAATCACTCGTCAGTTGGATCGGAATGCGATATTGGGTGATAATTTGCTCATATATAAACCTTGTCGTGCTCAAGGCTGAATTGTCCAATAGTGCTCGTGTTTCAGCCCCATTAGTCAAATACTTTGTCGCCATCACGATATGCCAACGCCTCCGTCCACGGCTCGTCTTCAGTGGCCCTATAAAGTGGAGGTTTTGGTAGTTGAATGGTCTCAGATAAGTTTTGATCGGTTCTAATTGATCATTCAAAGTTGTAAGACTGTTATAAGCCTCATTCCATCGTTGGAAGAGGAGAGATTGGAGTTGGGAGATGAGGAAGCAATTAAAAACAATTTTAAAATTCTGTAATTTCCAGCATTTTTCTGATTTCAGTCATCTTGCTCTTGTAAATATGGGTTGATTATGGTTTAAAATTTATTGTTTTTGAAGGCATTAAGAGTCTACTTTCATATGCAATTGGTTTGACGCAATTCCATGAAGTTTCAAGAAAGTTATAGCAAATTCTGTCAAGATGGTTCTCCAACAAGCAAGGGTAAATAGTGAGTATGAAAAATTGTGTTACTCTTATTTCCTCCAGTGGATCTGGCCCCAAATACGTATGAAGGTTCATTTTTACGTATTCTTCCATTTTCCAAAGCCTTAGGTTTGGATCTTAACGTTTGCATATGTCTGAGATTGGTAAAGTAGTGAACACGTCTATTTTTTGTGTTTGTACGACTTGGTAATGGCATGAAACCAATTGGAATTGATAGATATTCGAGTCTTCTTTCATTTGCACGTGGTTTGGTAAGATTTTATGGAGTTTAGACCAAGTTATGGCCATTTTTGTGAAGGCAGCTTGTTAAACTAAGTGTCTGAAGGGTTTGTAGACCAATTTGACCATTTGAGGCATAAGCCACTGTTTTAGGATGCTCTAAAAGATTGTGGCGATTTCATAATGATAAAATGGTGTTTTGATCACGTTTGCATAAGCCCTAGGCGGAGTTTGCTAGTTTTCAAACAAACAAAGAAGGTGTGAGTGGTTGGTTTTGAACAAATGCATTTGTGGTTGACTATCTAATCGTTTGGGAAGCATGTATAGGCATAATAGAAGGTGTCTAAGCTATTGGTCGAGTTTGGAAAGGTGTGGGTATAGTAGTTTCAAGAAACCCTTATCGTTCAAGCCCAAAATAGGCCTAGAGTGAGGTTTTGGTGGTTGGGTGACTTGGTGGCCATATATCCTGATAAAAATTATGGAATTAGTCCTTTTGTAACCTGCCTAGATAATTGAAGTTGACTTTGTAAGTTGGGAGAGTGAATTGTGGGCACTTGCTTTGTAAAAAAGCCTACTAGGCCCTCAAAAACTGAAATCAGCAATTTTTGGTTGACTTATCTCCAAAAACCACACCCAACCCTTGGATTGTGTGTACCAAGGGTATTTATGCCTATCCAAGTGGTTTACAATCAACAACGACCCAAAAACTAACTTGCAATCATATTTTGAAAAAGTTGTTGCAAATTTGTCATGACAACAATGACAACATTTTTACAACTTTTACAACATTACGTATCTTTGAAACGACTTGTCATGGCGTCAAACCGTCTGCACCAACAACTTCGGTTGGGCGGGTAAACCCTAGCAACAACCTCGTTCGGCTAACCAAGTTGCTTGAACGTTCCTAACCACTCCGGACTGGCGTAACCCTTAAGGTGCACGTAGTACAAAAATCAGCAATCTTTGTTGGGTTGTTTCTTGCAGCTCGTGCAATGTATCAACGATCCATCAGGTGCTACAAGATTGTGTTGTTGCTGTTCACAAAAATATCTCTCAGTTTTGGGGGATTCAACCCTGTTTGAAATTGACAACCCAATCTTGGTCGTTGCCAAATCTTGCAATGTGCCTCAATTGAAAGTTGCAACTGTGCGTATCTTTGAAACGGCTCGTCGTGGCCTCGAACCGACTGCACCAACAACTCGAGCTGGGTGGGTAAACCCCAAGATCAACCTCNTTTGGCTCCCCAAGTCGCTCGAACGTTCTTGACCACTCCAGATCAACGTGACTCGTAAGGTGCACATGGTGGCAATATTGTCAAACTTTGATTAAGAATTTCTCGGAGCTCGTGCAATGTATCAACCATCCATCAAATGCTACATGATCGTGTTGTTGCTACCCACAGAAACCTCTCTTAGTTTTGGGAGATTCGACCCCGTTTGAAATTGGCAACCCAATCTCGGTCGTTGCCAAATCTTGCAATGTGCCTCAGTTGAAAGTTGCAACTGCGCGTATCTTTGAAACAGCTCTCCGTGACCTCTAACCATCTACGCCAACAACTCTAGTTGGGCGGGTAAACCCTAGGAACAACCTTGTTTGACTCCTCAAGTCGCTCGAACATTCCAGACCACTCCGAACCGACATGATCTTTAAGGTGCACAGTACAAAAATTAGCAATCTTTGTCGAGTCATTTCTCAGAGCTCGTGCGAAGTATCAACGGTCCATCAAGTGCTATGGGATGGTTTTACCGCTGCCCACAAAAACCTCTCAGTTTTGGGAGATTCGATCTTGTTTGAAATTGGCAATCCAATCTCGGTCGTTGCAAAATTTTGCAATGTGCCTTAGTTGAAAGTTGCAACTATGCGTATCTTTGAAATGACTCGTCGTGGCCTCGAACCATTTGTGCCAGCAACTTTGGTTGGGTGGGTAAACCCCAGGAACAACCTCGATCGGTTCTCCAAGTCGCTCAATTGTTCCGGATTGGTGTGGCCCTCAAGGTGCACATAGTGCCAAAATTGTCAAACTTTGACAAAGCATTTCTCTGAGCTCGTGCAACATTTTAACGATCTGTCTGATGCTACGTTATCGTGTTGTCGCTGGCCACAAAAACCTCTCAGTTTTGGGAGATTCGGCCTCATTTCAAATTGACAATCCAATCTCAGTTGTTGCCAAATCTTGCAATGTGCCTCAGTTGAAAGTTTCAACTGTGCGTATCTTTGAAACGGCTGGTCGTGGCCTCAAACCGTCTGCGCCAACAACTTTGGTTGGGCTGGCAAACCTTAGGAGCAACCTTGTTTGGGTCCCCAAGTCGCTCGAACATTTCAGACCACTCCAAACCGGCGTGACCCTTAAGGTGCACATAGTGCCACAATTGTCAAACTTTGACAGAGCATTTCTCGGAGCTCGTGCGACGTATCAATGATCTGTCTGATGTTAAGGGATCGTGTTGTCGCTGCAAACAAAAACCTCTCTTTTTTGGGAGATTTGACCTTGTTTGAGATTGGCAACCCAATCTCTGTCGTCAAATCTTGTAATGTGTCTTAGTTGAAAGTTGCAACTGTGCATATCTTTGAAAGGGTTTGTCGTGGCCTTGAAATGTCTGCGCCAATAGCTCCAATTGGGTGGCTAAACTCTGGGAACAACCTCTTTCAACACCCCAAGTCGCTCAAACGTTGTAGGCCACTCTAGATTGGCATGACCCTTAAGGTGCATATAGCACCAAAATTGTCAAACTTTGACGCAGCATTTCTCGGAGCTCGTTTGATGTATCAAAAATCCGTCTGATGCTACAAGATCGTGTTGTCACTGTCCACAAAAACCTTTCAGTTTTGGGAGATTCAACCTCGTTTCAAATTGGCAACCCAATCTCAATCGTTGCCAAATCTTGCAATGTGCCTTTGTTGAAAGTTGCAACTGTGCATATCTTTGAAATGGCTCTTTGTGGCCTCGAATCATCTGCTCCAATAGCTCCGGTTGGGCAGGTACATCCCAGGAACAATCTCGTTCGGCTCCCCAGGTCGCTCGAATGTTCGAGACCACTCTGGACCGACATGACCCTTTAGGTGGACATAGTGGCAAAATTATCAAAGTTTGACGGACCATTTCTCGGGGCTCATGCAACATATCAACAATTTATCTGATGCTACGGGATCATGTTTCCATTGCCCATAAAAACCTCTCAATTTCTGGAGATTCAACACCGTTTCAAATTGGCAACCCAATCTCGGTCGTTGCCAAATCTTTCAATGTGCCTCAGTTTAAAGTTACAACTGTGCGTATCTTTGAAACGACTCATTGTGGCCTCAAATTGTCAATGCCAACAACTTTGGTTGCGCGGGTAAACCCCAAGAACAATCTTGTTTGGCTCCCCAAGTCGCTCGAACATTTCAGACCACTTCAGACTGATGACCCATAAGGTGTACATAGTGCCAAAATTGTCAAACTTTGACGGAGCATTTCTCGGCTCTAGTGCGACGTATCAACAATTTGTTTGATGCTACGGGATCGTGTTGTCGTTGCCGACAAAAACCTCTCAGTTTTGGGAGATTCAACCCTGTTTGAAATTGGCAACCCAATCTCGGCCGTTGCCAAATCTTGCAATGTGCCTCAATTGAAAGTTGCAACTATGTGTATCTTTGAAACAACTCGTTGTGGCCTCAAACCGTTTGTGCCAACAGCTCCGGTTGGGTGGGTAAACCCCAGGAACAACTTCGTTTGGCTCTCCAAGTCGCTCGAACGTTTTGGACCACTTCGGACTGGTGTGATCCTTAAGGTGCACATACTACCAAAATTGTCAAACTTTTACAGAGCATTTCTCGAAGGTCTAGCAAGATATCAACGATCCGTCTAATGCTATGGGATTGTGTTACCGAAGCCCACTAAAGCCTCTCTCACTTTCACGAGATTTGACAACGTTCAAAAGTGACAACCACATCTCCATTCTTACCAAATCTTGCAATCTCGCTTAGTTGAAAGTTGCAACATTGTGTATCTTTGAAACGACTCGTTGTGGCCTCAAATTGTCTGTGCCAACACCTTTGGTTGGGCAAGTAAATGCCAAGAACAACCTCATTGGACTTCATAACTCGCTCGAATGTTCCGAACCACATCATACCGGTGCGTCCCTTAAGGTGTAGAGTGCAAAAATTGTCAAATTTTGACAGAGCATTTCTCAAATCTCTTGCAATGTATCAATGATCAGTCTGTTGCTACATGATTGTATTGCCGATGCCCACAAAAGCCTCTCACTTTCACGAGATTCGACACCATTCAAAAGTGGCAACATCTCGGTTCTTGCCAAATCTTGCAATCTCGCTCAGTTGAAAGTTGCAACATTATGTATCTTTGAAATGACTCGTCGTGGCCTCAAACTGTCTATGCCAACACCTCCGGTTGGGCGAGTAAATGGTAGGAACTAGCTCGTTGGGCTTCACAACTTGCTCGAACGTTCTAGACCACACTGTACTGATTCGTCCCTTAAGGTGCATAGAGTGCAAAAATCGTCAAACATTAATGAGGCATTTCTCGGAGCTTGTGCAACATATCAACAATTCATCTGCTACTATTGGATTGTGTTACCAACGCCCACAAAAGCCTCTTTCACTTTTACAAGATTCAACCTTATTCAAAAGTGGCGACGACATCTCATTTCTTGCCAAATCTCTCAATGTCGCTCATTTGAAAGTTGCAACATTGTGTATCTTTGAAACGGCTTGTCCTAGCCTTGAACTGTCTGTGCCAACACCTTCGATTGGGTTAGTAAACACTAGGAACAACCTCGTTGGGCTTCGCAACTCTCTCGAATGTTCCGGAACTCTCTCGAACGTTCCGGAACACACCGTACCTATGTGTCCCTTAAGGTGTGTGTTACATATTTTTTCCCTCTAGGTCAAAATAATCCACCTAGGTCCTAGTTGGTCTAAAGCCTTGTGTTTTAAAGGTTAATTTCATTTTCATGCCCTTGATGATTCAAAAGTTCATTAAAGGCATTTTAAAAATAATTGTGTCTACAATGACTACTACAGAACTCGATCAACCACAAGATTGTCCAACCATTTTCTTAACAAACAATGAACTACAATGCCGTGAAAGAATAGTATATTATGTTAGATAGTCATATATTGATGTACATTGAATCACCTTCTGCATAAACTGTTTGAGTTGAAAGTGGTGGAACTAAAGCTGTATGGAATGAAAGATACATGTTTCCATAAAGTATGAATCATATAGAAACAATATACATAGATACATGCAAGCATAAATAAAAGGCATGAGCAATCTACAAAACAATAAGACATCCACATAAACATGAAGTAGTATACATCTATACACATGAGACATGAATTGCATACTTGAAAAATGAACTATAAATACTCGTAGGGCATGAAGCCAAATATATATGTCCAATAATGTCATACATGCAATACATTTAAATAGGCTTCCTGAAAGCCAAATGTATGTAGAACATGTCACATATACAATATACAAAAAATGTCCAATAATGCCATTTAGGCATACAATATATGTCCCTAATCTAGTCATTTCCCATGAGGGGAAGAAAACAAATCCCGATCTGCCTTCGAATGTAGGGTGGATGGAGATGCAGTGGATGTTGGAGTCTTCCGAGTGCATTCACTCGTCCTCCACTCTAGACTCTTCTGGAGGTCCAGCTGATAAAATCACAAGTATAAACATCAATAACTAATAAACATCGAAATTGAATTATAGGATGACATACAATAGAATATTCTCTTATCGCTAACAAATAGTCACTATGTTCATCCACGAGAGGCACGTTGACGATCTGGAGTTACAAGTCCCTACAACAACAATCAAAATAATAATTAAAATACATACATGAATATCATAAAAAATTTCAATACAAACCATTAAAACAACTCAAATTAAGTAATCTCTTTCATACCTCGGTCAATGCTTCGGAACTCGCTATGGCTGCAACAACCGCACGATCCAAAGATTCACGAACAACAGGAGTATCCGATGTCAACAATTGAAAATGAAACAATAAGAGTATTATGTAGTTATCAAGAATACCTATTTTTGTTTACAACACCACTAATGAATAAATGATACCTCCCTGAAAGTGACACGTCCTTCATTGTGTGGTGTCAACATCAAGGGTCTAGGAGTAAACTAATGCACATGCACAATGAGTTATGAGACAACCATTCATATAATTATATATAATACTCACGTGCAATAATTATAATGCTTTATTAGATATATACTTGTGGACTCGACGATGTGATAAAGGGGCGTGAAGGAACATTACCATTGCCATGAACATTTTGAGTCCGGATTTTGATCATAATTATTCTACTAATTAAGTTATTCATTCATTTATTAATTAAATATAATCAAGTAAATTAAACTAACATCCAAATAAAGATACTTCCGTGAAAGTGCCACAACATCCTTCGTTGTGTGGTGTGAACGTCGAGGGTCCAACACAAACTAATGCACATGCACAATGAGTGATGAGAAAACCATTTATATAATTACATACTAATCACAGGTAATAATTATAATGCTTTATTAGGTACATACCTGTGGACTCGATGATGTCGTGAAAAAGGGGCCAAGGGAACGCTGCCATTGCAGCAGACACTTTGACCCTAAATTTTGATCATAATCATTAGATACTAATTTAGTTATTCATTCATTTATAAATTAAATATAATCAAATGAATTAAATGAACTTGCAAATATTTACCTATGTATCAATGCCAAATGTCGCATTGAGAAATTCATTAGTCATCAATCCATCATCACCTGCCTATCCACTAGCATCACCATATGTGCACAAGGCTCCATGTGACCGACAAAGAAGGGCCCTCAAAGACTTACCCTACTCACTCTGGACTAAAGGAGTGACACACTGCATGAGAGTCTGAGTGAATGCACTAATTGTGCCTAGTGTGTCCACCTGAACATGTTCCTTCACAACACAAGGAATACTAACGTGCTCAAAATTTGGTTTGGTAGTGGGCCTCCTAACTATGTTAGGGTCAGGCTATGCCCCTGGGCTATCATGTGACGACCCCCCACCTCTACCCTGAAATTCTAGAAAATCAAAATAATTTGGGACCTCATTTAGAACAAACTCACAATAGAATTTGCTAAAAAAATATAATGGAACCTCGTTTATTACAAGGAGGGCTATCAAAAACCATCCACCATCTATTCCAAAAGTTATTTTTTATTCCTTCATGATGGCACCACTGGATCGGAAACCTCCTACAACCAGGATCAAGAGTTTCATTTGTTTTAGGATCTGTAAAGAGCTTGCAAATGTCCTCTTTGTTTATTTTTTTCTTTTTTACTTCCTGATATGATAATTTATTTGCATAGTACTGTTTTTACTCATCTCTTTTGGTTGACCATATATGTAGTTGCCCAATAACATCGCCTGCGCAGGTCAAAATCGATTCTAATGAATTGGCAAGTAATGCCCTTTTAGGATTTCTTCCAATAGATTCTTTTAGCCTACCAATCAAAGACTCTAATTGATTTTTATTATTCTCTTTCTAGTTTAAAATATTTTGGTGTCTCTGGCTGAGGATGTTCTGGAGGTGGCTGAGGATTTTTTGGAGGTGGATTTGCATTTGCTGAAAGTATAAGCAAGATTTAATTTAAAACCTATTTAAACATATATTTTAACAAAACAAGAAGCTAGAAACGTAAAATAACTCACCTTTTTTGCTGTGAAGAACCCAATCCGGCTCTTACTCAAATTCTTTAATAATCTCAATGTCTGCCAATTTCAAATTGATTTTTGCATGAAGATGCAATTTATAGAAGAAACTCCTTTGTTTAATATGTTTAATCTTGACTTGATAATATCAGCCAACATACACCATGTTTTTAAAAGACACTTATGAAATAGAATTCTGGAAATACAATCGTTTCCTCTGATTTCCACATTTTTATAAACATATATTGAAGGATTTAAAGAATTCAATAACAATGTCTGAACTTCTGAATCTCGTACTTTGTTTAATTTATTTTAAACATTACAAAGCCTTGCAAATAACCATTTACTTAATAATAAACAACATTAAAAGGAACCTGTCCTAAATCCCGCGTTGTTGGTTGCTGGTTGCTGGCTGCGGCATGACAGCATGGACCCCAGAACGGCTATGGAAGCCACCGCGTGGATTACTAGTGATGGCCTGTGGTGCTGTTTGATGCTCGGGTTGTGAAGCTGCTGCCCACTGCCATTTTTCTGTATTACGGCAGCCCTCCTTCCTTGCCGTGATTGCCACAGAATAGTGTTCAAACACTACGTGGCTGATC
>MU226248.1:1038750-1057540 GCA_018584345.1 Thuja plicata
AACCGACTAAACTCCAAGAAGGCAGATAACTTGGTCTTTGTGCATTCAAACTTGAGGCTCACATCACACAAAGACAATAGTTACAAAACAGGGGAGGCACAGCATTGGGATGTTGAACCAGAGTCTGTGGAGTTGGAAGGCCACTTTGATGCGCTTGCAATTGATGATGGTGATTGCGAGCTACCTAGTGATGTTGAGGCTGATCTTGAGGCTGCTAGTACTGATGCTAGTGCCACTGTTTGTGCTTCTAATCTGATGCCTAATCTGCAACAGCAGAATAATGAATATTTTTTTGATGATTTTTGATGATATTTTGATCACTGATGACTGATACAGTGATTATTAATGTTGGCATTATTGTTTTTGAACCAAAACATTGATATGGTGGTGTATATTGGCATTTTGTTATGTCATTTGAACTAAAACAACAATATATGTGGTGGTCTATTTTGCTATGTTGCTTTATTATTAGCATAATCATGTATGAACTTATTTCGAACCCGAATCTCGAACCCGCATCCGAACCGGCAACTTAGCCGACAAGGGTTGAGCCCAGCTTGTCAGAATGAAACAAGTTCAAGACAACAATCATTATGCAATATCAAAGGGACATATATTCAATACACATGAAACCTGTTATTGCATATAATCAAGCAAGCTTTAGTGATGAAAACA
Organism: Thuja plicata; assembly: GCA_018584345.1. Lineage (NCBI taxonomy): Eukaryota > Viridiplantae > Streptophyta > Pinopsida > Cupressales > Cupressaceae > Thuja > Thuja plicata. The sequence goes on from MU226248.1 coordinate 1,039,426, forward strand.
ATGCAAAAGGGATGCTACTGATTGCTGTAAGTAATCACAATGATATGACAAGTGACAATGAGCATCATACATGAAAGCAGTGACAGAACGTACAATATGCTGCTACAAGTATTCAATGTATAAACAATAGGTCTGCTGATGTTAAAAATGACACATCCAATGATAAGACAGTGACAACATATTCACACAAGGAGCATATGAATAAACAAAGATTGTGATGTTAAGCATCACAGACTGGAGCACATCATATGCTATTGATAATGTACCTAAACGCACTCATTGCTGCAAGTATTTACAACATTTGGAATTTTATATCAGACCTTGACAGTGATAAATGTTCTAGAAAGGGATGCTGCAGAAAAGTATTGGAAGGAGTGGTATTGTTACAAGGTTATAACATCAGTCCTAAAATCCATATATGGAACGCTACAACAAATGAAGAATCATTACCACCTTAAACAACAATGATACTTCAAGAAATATACAAAGGTCACAGTAAGGAGCAGCATTTCCAGAGTCATAATGACAGTCAAGGCATGAAGCAAGGAACATCAAAATGTCATAGATATGTCATGTTCTTATGTCATGCAACCATGAACAACCATTTTCTTTCAAGAACAATAATAATGTGTAATATAATCCATTATTGAAGGCCAACAGTTACTACAAGGAGCAACAGTGATAGAGCTCATACAATTTGAACGGTGACAGTAATGCTACAGAGGTCATGGCAATGCTGGTAAAGTGTAATCAGTCATAATGGTTATCTCAGGAGCTGTAAAAGTAATATCACCATAGGATGCAATGTCTAACATAATCAATAAAGAAAGAAAGATGGAAGTGTTGCTACATTAAAACAAAGAGAATGACCAACATTATCATACATAAGGGGTACAATGCCATAACATAAAGTCACAGGTGTGGTTATAGCAAAGAATGTTATAGACATCATTAAGGCCAGTAGACACAGGTGAAGGTTTTATTGCTGATTGTTTCATTTAAATATTTCAGCATGTGGAAAAAATTGGGCTCCCACGAGGGTAGAGCCCAGCATGCTGATAAGTGACAAAGTCATGCTGCAGGATGACGGTATACAGCTAAAGGAGCATAAATATTTCACATCAAAGGGATGGTAAGGATGTCTCATGATAGCTAAGCAAACATCAGTGCATCACAGGAGAATCATGTGATAGAAAACGATAGGACAACAAGCATAAGAGATTAGCATTATAGGCAAAGTCTTGCTACGGTTTTACAACATACATCATCAAATATTGATATTATGTGCAGCCATTTTTGAAGAATAAAAGAATAGAGATATCATTGTGATATCAATCAAATGCATATAAGAGCAATAACCAGGAATGAGGCTTCAGAAGCAATGAAAGTGCAATGATATTTTTCTAAAATGCTGCAGTCCTAAAGGAGGCATTCACTTTGTTTCCAATGCCTGGAGATGTATGAAATCAAATGGCAGCAGTATACATCAACCAAGTAATAGAAATAATGCTGCTACAACAGTAATTTCACAAGTCATGTTGTTACAAAAGGACAATAATCTTTATAAGCATTATGTTAGAAGGTCTTGATGAAATGTTGGCAACCATGACATCCAAATATTGTTCACTTTCACTGGGAACCATAATGATCATATCCAAATCAGACAGTGGATCAGTGAATCGTCAAAATAGAAAAGAAGATGTTCTACAAAATGAAAACAATGCCAGTACAACAAAAATGAAAATTCACCATTGTCCAGGTCATGAGTCTAATAGACATTAACTTTTTAGAAGTATGCTGACAAGATATTTACTAGTTGTCATAGTTTGGAGTGGCAGATTCAGATGAAGAAAACAATCTATTTGTTACATGGATGTTATGCTATCAAGAGGTCACTATTATATCACCCATGAACCTTAGAAGATATATGCAGGTAAAGTGCATTGAATGAATGACGGTAAGTCTTTGGAGATGGAATAAATAATGTTGCTACAAATAAGATACAAATGATGAAGCATAGTCGTAAAAATCTACAGCCACAGGATTAAAAGAGCAGGCATTTGCTGCCAAAGAATCAATAGATAATGCTTCATATATTTGACAGTGACAATGATAAGAAAGGAATGATTAAATGGTGTTCAGCATCCCTGTGGTAGCAGTCACAAAGAACATTAACATGACTATCCAAAGCACTAAAGTTGGCGATTACAACATGAAAAAGAAAAGACTTAAAGTACCATGGTTCGAACATATGACTTCATTATTGTTTAAGGTGCTGAAAGGCTGGTATCCTCCAATTCTAGATGGATTGAAATGGTGAACAGACAAATAGCAACATGCATTTATAAAGAGCAGCAGTCATAATTGCTAAATGAGTAGAGCTACAGCCAGTACAGGCTATGACAACTGTGAACAACAAAGAAAGTAATCTTTTTTACCAGTTACAAGGAATAGAGCATAAAAGAAAAGGTATGCTGTTAAAAATATAATTAGCTACTATAATTATCATGTCATCATAGGAGCATGTTATTTGCTGCTGCACAAGTACATGCACAGGGGGCAAGAGATGTCAGTAATGGATAGAAATATCATTCATGGTCAAGTAATGGAAGTCGTAGTAGACATTTATAAAGCAGTAAAAGAGGACTATTCATTGACAAATGATATTTTGTTCAAGTTTAAAGCAGCAAAAGCGCAAACAGTATATCAGAGAGCAATAGCATTCATGGACTTACCATATAACAGCATGTCTAGGTTGTTAATATTTTTCAGATTAACACAAGGAATGTTTAATCTATAGAGATCTATCAAATACTAAGTACAGGATGTAATATAACAATCACAAGAAAGGGAAGATGTTACCCGGATTTGGAGCCCTCATGTTGCCTACAAATCTACTCTTGGATGCTTCTAAATGTTGGATATATTCCACCTTGGATCTGAACTTATACTGTCCCAAATTTGCACTAAGTGTGAATTTGTCTCTTGTAGATTTGAGCATATAAGCTGGTATCAAACTCTACGCAATACTGATTATTGACCTACACCGATCGGTTTGGACTTTGCAATTGATGCTGATTCATTCATATAAATTTGCACTCCAAGATCAGATGTAAGTCTGATCCAATTCGCTGATTCAAACATTGCTGAGTATACAATATATATATATATATATATATATTGCAACCCTCAAATAACCAGGTAAGATCACAGGTTATAAATCACAGCCTTTGTCTTTGATAGTTTCGCCCTTCAAGTCTTGAATAGCATAATGAATTATTACTCCTGGCAGATCGGATAATTCGCTGCCTTAAAGTTTTGCTTGCATCTAGAAGGACCTCGATCTAAATTTGCATATTGATCTCTGCTCCAAAATTCGCTCATAGAAGATCGATCCTTGGTTGAATAGAATCATGTTATGTTTTTGATGATCTTTCACCAAGGATCGATCTCATATATATATGGAACTTTCAAAAACAAAATGCTGCCAACTCAAGGCTAGCCGACTTGGGCTCTTAATAAATAATAACCTTTTATTTATTTATTATTACCGTAATGACAACTTGGGCCTCCCAAGTATAATAAATATTTGTTTCTTATATATATATATATTTAGTTATCATGAATCGATCCTTATATAATAATAATAAATATACCCCTTATATTTATTATTATTAAATCAATTTAAATTTTAGACATAAATATAAAATATAAACAATACATTTAAATGTTGATCTTTGCCATAGAGGCCAAAATACCAACAGGTCACATACAGTGAATAAAGGAGCTTGTGAGATATGATGACATTGTTGTAATCAAGAGGAACAATAGATACATGAATGTTGAGTTTTGAGATAAACAAAACCAGCCACCCAAACATTGGTAGGTAATCATTATCTTTAAACAGAGATAAAATTGTGTGATGAGCAAAAGTGTAAAAGAGTATCAGAACCATAGAATCAACTCATGTCCATACCCACTGGACAAAGTATACAATAAAGCACCAAATGATGAAATAACAACGGTTGTTTATCAAGGAAGAGAAAAACATCAGTTTTGAAAGAGGCATTTGGTGGCCAAGAGGTCTCATTTTCGTTCAAGATTTGTAATATTGACTGTAAGTACATATGGGAGTAGTATATTATGTTTTCTATGTCTCATTTTACAAAATGATGAGTTATCATAAACCCAGATAGCAAGGAAATGATGATAGAGCTTTCAAAGCTTGGAATCCTGTATATATGTCCATGGCTATGCAAAGATGTATTCTTTTTTTTTAGATAAAAAGGAGAAAAGGAAAGAACAACAAATCCCTCATTCGAGCCAGCAGATATTCAGAATTTTCTAAAGCTTTTTCAGCATTTACTTTATCAAATAAAGCCAAATACTTGTGGGAAAATCAATGAGATTTTATAATCCAGGGTTTTCAATAAGCTCGAGAGGCAACAAATATGCAACAAGAAGCCCTCGAAAGCTTTCTTCAAAACACCAGCCATGGTGATACCAGAAGTTGTAGGAGGAAGATCATGAAATAAAGCTATAGATTTGCTCTCAAACCCTATAATGGCGGCCAAGGAAAAGAAGCAATGGAGGAGCGGCCTCAAATAGTTCTGAAAATGCCTTAGAGCTTCATAAATCTTTCAAATAATGTATGAAAAAACTTCACCAGAACCTCCATAGATACCCTAGCATGGCGGTGGCCAAAGCCCAGCCAGCCCATTGCGCAATGAAAGAATGAAAAAAGGAAGTGTAAAGGTGTTTTTAGAGTTCAATACCCTAAAAATCTTCGCCCGTGAAGATTTTTTTTTCCTTGCCTTTTATTTCATCTCTTTTCAATTTTAAGTATTGAGGAGGTTCGAAATATGATAAGTGATGTGTTAGATTATTTTATCCAAATGTATTTTTGATTTTACAAAATTAATACAAGTGATATAATTATGAATCATTTGGTATTAATATTGTTAAAATCAAATGTATAATGTTCTTTTTCAAAAGTGATGAAAATAAATATTTATTTTGAAATTTATTAAAATTATTAAACAATTTATAATTATCATTTTTATAAATATTTATTATACTAATATTATTATTAAGAGATTTAATTGTCCCTTAATAGATAATATTAATATAATTAGTATTTATTAAAGTAATTAATTATAAATTGTTTAATGAATTATTAATTAAAGTGCAAAATAGATATTCCATTTTACTTTTGAAAGTCAATGGGATATTTTATAGAGTAATGGCAAAACCTTAAAGTCAAGGTGCAGTTATGAAAGTCTGCAGGAAGTTATTGTTGTTCAGAGGCATTTATGGGCATGTTTGAAGGATAAGACTGCCTTTATGAAGGGTAATTATGATGGTATTTATGAGGAATGACTTTGGGGACACTTTTATACCTTTTTGAAGTCCTTTGAGGGGCTCAAGATTGGTCTTTTTCCTTGCATCCAACCCAAAAGTTATTGTCCTCACAAATGATGCAGTTGGCTGGAAAATGCATAAGTATGAGCTGGAGACTCATTGTTCAGGAGTTCTTTTTCCTCTTGGCTTGCTGCTTTGTGATTTTTTCTGAGTTCTTGGCAGAGGCAAAGTGGTTTTTGTAACCTATTTTCAAAGATATACCAGTTGATGACACCTTTTTTGTTGTGCTATATAGCTTGTGCCTTTTCCCATTTCTGTGATTGTTGTGTACTTAGTGTTGGTGCAGATTTTTGTGATGTCCTTTATCCTCAAATTTGCATTACATATTGTGCCTTTATGCAGGATTTTCTCTTACTTCTTAGTAGGTTGTGAGTTGTGTTTAATTAATTTCCAGATTGTGAGAAATCCTTTTTCTCCTTTTAGAGACTATTATTATTGGCCTTCTTACAAATTGATTATGCAGAAATTGTGAATTAGTGGGACTGTTTAAAGAAGTTATGTGTGTAGATCTTAGATTTTCATTTCTGGTACATCACCCTTTAGGAATTAGATTTTATTTCTATGCATCCTTCTATCTCTTTCCTCTAGCAAAAGGTTTAGTTCTAGGTAGTTTCAAGTGAGATACCAGATAGGAAGCCGACCTTCATCCGGAGATTCATTCAAGCTATAGGTTACCCACAACCTTGGTTTGTTTCCATGTTCCCCAAAATTGGTCAAGTAGTCTTGGCAACTTGATTAGGGTGCATTTTTGAGTGATAACAGTTTTTGGCACGCTCGATGGGACAAGTGACTGATTTTCAGTCCTTTTTTACAATATTTTTGTTGTTGTTGGTGTGTACATCAGTATTTTCAGCCTGAAAGAGATTTAACAAGTACACACTTGGCGACTCTGAGCTTTGGAAAAGCAAGACCAATATATTACAGCATATGAGAAGAGTGCAAACAAGGAGAAACTCTTCATCTTTTGAGTATTTGCAGTTATCTCCACCTAAGAGAAGAGGGAGAGCAGCTAAAAAGGTACAAGAGACACTTGTTTATACAAGGAGAACCAAGTCTACGCCTCCTGTAGCAAGAGTGCATTCTGCTGTACCGGTTTCTACTACCCCATGAAGTCAAGTTTTGCAGGTTTCCATGGCACTACAAAGGAACCAGCCTTTTGTTGCATTCAATCAAGGTAGCCCATTGAATTCAGCTCAGCATGATATCATCCCTGTGGCTGAGAAGAAATTACCATATTTCATGGGTGAGGATCAGACCACCCCAGTTGAGCATATAAAAGACAGCTAATTTTTGTGCTTTAATCATGTTATCGAAGCAAATGTGGCAGTCAGGTTGTTGGCTGCTTTGTTCTAAGGAAAAACATTACAATGGTTTAGAAGGCTATCGATGAACTCTATCACCAATTGGGATCAGCTTGGTACTGAGCTTTGCAACTTCTTTGAAGACAAATCAGGCCATCTATCTTTGATGGAGCAATTGTCAACTATCAAAAGGGCCCCTCATGAGCAAGTAACAGATTTCAACTTCCGTTTCCCAAAAACGCGGGAAAGAATTCCTCAAACGATAAGACCCTTAGTTGATCATGCTTTTTTATATTATTTGAGGGCTCTCAATAGTGATATAGCAGTTATGATACAATCAATGGGAGGGGTTACACTGCCATATGTCTATGATATGGCCATTAGAGCAGAAAATAGTCTTATACAGGCTGGAAAAATTGACCCAAGGCCACCTATGCCAATTTTTCCATTAGCACCTGTAGTTTAGTCAATAATACCTTTGCAAACAACCCCTTTAGCTGTTATTTTGGCTGCACCAGCATTACCAGCACCTAATAGTCAGTCCAATACATAGTAAAATGTTATTCCAGCTCAGTCTGTTGAGTTGCAGGAGATTAAAGGTATCCTACAAAATTTTAGTAATGAAATGGTGAATATGAAAAAGCAGCAAAGTCAAGGATTTAGGCCTTACCAGCCCCCTTACTAGCCACCTTTTCAGCAAAATCAGAATAATAGGCCACCATATCAGCCCAATTACCAAGGTCAAAGGCTGAATTTTAGCACCAGGTCTTATCAGCCTTATAACCCCAACACTACTAGCTCTTCAAAGGAGCTCGTGCCCACTCAGAATAATCTGGCTCAGGACTACGAATGGTCTTTCCCATGTAACCAGCCACATAGCCAGAATGCATGTACAAATGGGATCATCAACCAAGCGTTAATGGTTCAAAATAGCCCGGGTTCACAACAAAGTACCTCTGATGAAGCTTCTATACAGCAGCAAGAAGAGCAATAGCTAGAGACAACGCTTATGAATTGGCAGGACGAGGACTTCTGTGGTGTAAACCAGTGGTTCTTGCTGTTTCAGATAACACAAGGAGTAAAAAGAGAGCAATAGAGATGGAGCAACAAGTTGTTGGGCCATCTAATATTGAGTGTCCGAATTCTGCCAAAGGGACAACCTTCAGCTAACAAGGAACAACCTATAATTTCGATACAATCAGTACAACCAGTTTTGGTTAATGTTGAAAATGCTGCAACAAAGGTTCAGCCTAAGGTTAGTTTTCCGCCTTTTAATATTCTTGACACCATGAAGAAAATAAATGTCTCCATGTCCATGTGGGATTCTTTGAGTATACCTGGTCAAAAGGACCTTTTGCAATCAACTTTACAAGATTTAAGTCCTTCAGAGAAAACCAAAAGCGAAGAAGCTAAGGTTGTAATGACCAATACTATTGTAAAAGGAAAAGAATAGCAGGTTCCAATAGTTAAACCCCCGCCTTTTTACTTGTCTTTGATCGTAGGAGATCACCTAGTCCACAACTGCATGACCCAGGTGCTAGCAGCTCGGTAATGCCCAAACAAATTGTAGACAAGTTGGGTATCAAGTATGAGCCACTTGAAAAGGGAGTTGTACAACTAGATGGTACAATTGTTAATACCATAGGGGTCATTAGAAATCTTGATTTGACCCTACAGGCTTGTCCAAACTTCTCTATCCCACAGGATATCTATGTCATTGAGTTGCCTCCTTATTTCTCTATATGCTTGTCAAGGGATTTCACTGCTAAAACCGGAGGTTACTTATCTTCTGATTGGTCTCATATGTTGTTTAGAACTAGGTATGGCACCAAAGTTACCATAAAATCCGAGCCTATTACCAAGGATCATGTTGAGCCTTACTCCCCAAGTCCTATCAATGCCAACTTGTTTGCAAGTGAACAAGAGGGGCAACCTATTTTTCAAGAAGATAACACTCAAACTGAGGCAATACCAGATATACTCCTTGATGAGTGGGCTGTTCAAAATCAAGCAGAGTCTTTGTGAACAGCATCCGGGACATGCTGGTTTGGGTATGTATTTAATACATGAAGCTGATTCATTCATCCCTAACCTGGAAAATGGTGCAGAACAACAGTTTGGGCAGCAAAATAACGAAGTTTGATAGTTGTTTTTTGATGGTACAAGGAACAGAGTTGGGGCTGGTGGAGGCTGCATGCTAGTTTCTCCAAATAACGAAAGGTATTATTCAACTTTTCAGTTCTGTTTTAGTTGCTCCAAAACACTGTCGAGTATGAGGCTCTTTTTCATGGATTAGAGTGCGCAAGAAGAAGAGGTATTGTTTGTTTAAAGGTTTATGGTGACAACGAATTAATAGTTAATCAAGTAAGAAGCATCAATCTTACAAAAAATGAGTTGTTGAAATCTTACAAGCACAAGGTGTGGGACTTAATAAAGGGCTTTGATGCATTTAATCTGGTGTCTATACCCAGAAATCAGAATAAAAATGCTGATAGATTGGCTGCCATTGGTGCTGAATTTGACATTCCAAAGGAGATTAGCAGCGAAAGAACAAACTAGCATGCCAAGGCCATTGTTAGACCTGTTGTACCTGATAATAGTACACATTGGTAGGTATTTGAAAATGACCAGTAGATAGTCAATTTTTTAAGAGAGGAAGCTGAATTCTCGCATGCCAATCAGTAGAGGTTTCAACATCAATATGATAGCCAAATCATTCAGCTAAAAAACAAGGTGCCAAAGAGTTTGGTCACCCTTGAATCCATTTTTATTACCAATGACGAGACTAGAAGGTCAAAAGCCAGCATGCAAGTTCAACAGGAACACTATGAGGAGGTTGAGGTATTCAAAGGAAAGTTGCTTAAGTTGGGTAAGGTATGTACAACAGAAGAACACCATTCATTTATTCATCTTTTTCAGGAATTTAGTGATGTTTTTGCATGGGAGTATAGTGATTTGAAGGGGTTTAATCCCCAACTTGCTCAACATACTATTGAGCTTTAACCTGATGCAAAACCAGTAAGGTAGAAATAGAGGCCTTTGAACCCAAAGTTGGAGCCACTTTTGCAAAAAGAATTGAATAAACTGATTGAAAGTTGCATCATCTTCCCTATCAAACACACTTCTTGGGTCTCAAACCTTGTGCCAGTTAGGAAAAAGAATGGGGAGATAAGGTTGTGTGTAGACTTCTGAGATTTAAATAGAGCCTCATTGAAAGACCAACACCCTTTTCCTTCTATGGAGCAGATCCTTCAAGTAGTCTCAGGATCTGAGAGATTTTCCTTACTAGATGGATATTCCAGTCACAATGAGATTTTAGTGAGGGAGGAAGACCAGTTCAAGACAGCTTTTACCACCAAATGGGGTACTATGGCCTATAAAAGGATGTTGTTTAGTTTGTCTAATGCTGGGGCAACCTTTCAAAAGGCCATGGTTATGACTTTTCATAATTTAATGTATAAGATTGTCTTAGTGTACCTGGATGATATCACTATTTTTTCTAGGAAGGTGAAAGAGCACTTAAAGCACCTAAGGCAGGTGTTTGAAAGATGTAGAGAATTTGGGATATCCCTTAATCCCAAAAAATGTATTTTTGTTGTTCATGAGGGTAGATTGCTTGGTTATGTGGTGTCTAAATAGGGTATCACCATTGACCTTGAAAGAATAACAACAATTCTAGCTCTTTCTTTACCAGCGCATAAGAAAGGTTTGCAAAGTTCCATTGGCCGAATAAATTTTGTTAGATGGTTTATCCCGGATATTGCAGATTTGTTGATTCCGTTGACAACCATGTTAAGAAAGAATGTACCATTCAGCTGGACTAAAGATGGAAAGAGGAGTTTTGAGTTGATTAAGGAGGCACTTGCAGCAGCGCCTACGCTATAAATCTTGATTTTTTAAAAGATTTTGTTCTATACGCCTATGGAGATATTGATTCTATCTCAGCCATGTTAGTGCAGCCCAACAATGAAGGACTGGAGTAGCCCGTGGCATTTTCCAGTCAAGGGCTTAAAGACTACGAGCTCAGGTATTCATTTGTAGAGAAACATGTGCTTGCTGTTATAAGGAGTTTGAAGAAGTTTAAGCACATGTTTAATAATAGAATCATTTTAATGGTTGTTCATCCGAGCGTGAAGGAATTCCTTTTAAGGATTTAACTGATAAAAGAGCCGGTTGGGTGACTAAAGTCATGGAGTACGATGTAGAAATCAAGGTCACCAAATTGATCAGAGGAAAAGGTTTGTGTGAACAACTTGCTGATGCTGTAAGCAACAAAGAAAAAGATGAGCAAGAGGTTCTAGTTTTACAAAATGATGAACAAACAGTTTCAGCTGTTGCCACTGATTGGGTACAACAAATGACTCATTTTTTTCAAACTAGTGAATGTCTACAAGGCTTAGTTAAAGCAAAAAGGAGGTATTTTAGACTGTAGTCCATCCCTTATGTTCTATTGAATAGCATTCTATTTAGAAAAGACTTTAATGACGTCGTCTTGAGATGCGTTGAACTTGAAACTGACCAGATGGATAGTGTTGCATGAATTCCACAATGGGTTAGTTGGAGGTCACTTTTCACCTATAGCAACTGCTCTTATGGTGATGAAGAGTGGCTATTATTGGCCCAATCTATTCAAGGACACACACCTATGGGTTAGAAAGTGCAAGGAATGCACACTTTTTGCTGGTAAAGAGAAGTTGGCAGCCTTACCCTTGCAACCAATACAGGTTGAGCAACCCTTTATGAGGTGGGGTATGGATTTTATTGAGGTAATAAACCCACCATCCAGTGCTGGTCACAAATAGGTGTTAAGAACCACTGACTACTTTACTAAGTGGACTGAAGCCGTGGCCTTAAAGGAGGCAAATGAGATTGTTGTGCTGAATTTTTATGAAGAGCTGATTTTCAGATTTGGGGTACCTGAGTCCATCATATCAGATAACGCTCTTGCATTTACAAGTTTTAGAATCTCTAAGTGGGCAGTAAAAAATGGAATTTATTTGAACACTTCATCTAATTACTACCCGCAAGGAAATGGCCAAGCAGAGTCTACTAACAAGAACTTGATCAGAATAATTAAGAGGACCATGGAAGGAAATCAGAGGAATTGGCACTCAAAGCTAAAATGAGCTTTATGGGTTGATAGGATTACCCCGAAGCGATCAACATGACAATCACCATTTATGTTAGTTTACAAAAGGGAGGCCAGATTACTCATCTCGGTTGAATTGCCAACATTAGATTTAGCTAACCATCTGGATATGCTAGAGGAAGAATGATTGACTGCAAGATTGGCACAACTGGTTGAATTAGAGGAGGTAAGGACAACAGCTTTGAAAAACATTGAAAATAATCAAGCACAGATGAAGAGGTCTTTTGACAAGAAGGCTAACTCCAGAACTTTCCTGGAAGGAGATGTAGTGCTGAAATGGGATGAACGTAAAAGAAAGCCTGGAAATCATTCCAAGTTTGATGCATTTTGGAGTGGGCCCTTTATTATTTAAGTGTAAACAACATAATGCTTTTCAGCTGTCAAGGTTAGATGGCAACATGGAGCGGATCCCAGTAAATGGGGTTCACCTCAAGCACTATTTTTGAGGTAGGATCTATCCTTGTATATATTGCAACGGTTTGTAGTTGGAAAATGAGTGTTGTAGCACAATAGTTTAGTTGCGGTTTTCAGTTTCCCTAGGTGTTGTCCAACGCTTTTTTTTAGTTAGTTCCAGTTTCAGTTTTCCTGTTTTCCATAAGTTTCCAAGAATTCTCAATCAGTCAGAATTGTAAGTGAACAAGAGGGTGTTGATGTTGGTCCTTTCTAACTCACGGGGAATAGATATATAATTCATGCCAACAAATTTGTGTTTTACTGTCACAAACCATACACCCATTCTTAGTGAATTAGCAAGGGCCACAACAATTTAAAGATAGTTTCAGCTATGTACAGGGCTGCTTTGAATCTATTTTTAAGTCTACCAAGTGCTGCTAACTTTTTCTAACTGGTCAGATACACACATAATTCATGATAGTGAAGTTGATGCTTCACTATCACAAGCCATATATCTATATTCAACCAGTTAGAAAAGGTTATTACAACTCCTGCAATTGGGTTTCAAGGTTTTGTCATAATTGTTAGGTAACTATGTGCCCAATGAATAGTTCAGGCAGCTAGGTTCTATGCCTAGCAGGCAGATATACAACATAAATCGCAAACAATGGTACCTAATTTCACCTACCCGGCTCAATTAGGTAGAGCCTTGTGTCTCAGATCAAAAGGTACATTCTGTTTTTCATCCTTCATGAGTTTTGAATCAAATACAATAAATTTGAAAAACATTACATCAAATAAAGTGTTGCATTTAATGAAGAAAAGAGCGTAACATTGTAAAATCATTCTTTATTGATCTTTTCTGAGAATGTAAACATTTCTTTTATCAAAGCATGGTTTTTATGCTTCACATAAGCCGTGAAACTAGCTAGAACTTTATTCATGGTTTTTTCATCTTGAAAGTATATATGAATACATGAAAAAGAGAAATGAAGCAAGGAGGTAGAGAAGGGGCCAGTCATTGCCTGCATGACTGGTAGAAGTAGGAGGATTTTTTGTCCTCGCATCCTAAGTGCCCTTTGCTGCCCTATACCTGAAAAAAGAGAAAACAATGAGTTAGAACATGTGTTCTAAGCAATGAGTAGCCTCTACTCTACTACACATGAAAACTGTTATTGCATATAATCAAGCAAGCTTTAGTGATGAAAACAATGCAAAAGGGATGTTACTGATTGCTGTAAGTAATCACATAATGATATGACAAGTGACAATGAGCATCATACATGAAAGCAGTGACAAAACGTACAATATGCTGCTACAAGTATTCAATGTATAAACAAAAGGTTTGCAGGTTAAAAACTAAGTTGCCGATTCGGGTGCGGATGCGGATGCGAGAATCGGGTGCACGGATGTGTGAAATTTTTTTTTGGGGGATGTGGATGCGTTTGGGTGCGTTTATATATATATATATATATATTTAAAAAATATATATATATTATATATGCAAAGAAATGCAAGAAATATACAAAATTTAGTTCATGGTACTATCATAAAAGAAATTACACCTTAGCAAATGGCACGATCTATCCATAGTTGAAAGGTCACGACTCTAAAATAGAGGAGCATATGGATAGTACATAATCAGATCCTATCAGCACTACGTATAGGGGCAGGGTACAATCTATTAAATCACTGAGGACCATCCAATACACTCAGCAGTCCTCATCCAATACACTCAGCGGATTATAAAGTAATCACAGACATCTCTTATTTCCCTTGAGATCTCTATCTAAACCAAAGGAATTCTTAACCCTGACATGTGTAGATCAGTACAAAACCATAAGCATATGAGAACAAATCGAATATTCCCTATTCCTAAGTTCAACCGTATTTGAATTGTGCAAGTGAGAAGGGGACGACTTAACGCAATTCAGTTATATGAATCTTAAGACTTCACTCCATAAAAACACCAAGAGCTGTCAGCATTTCAATCAGTATATCAGATCAAACTACAACACTACAAAATTCTAAAGTATTATCAGAAATTATTGTTTCATCTCCATAAATAATAGGAAGAAGGATTAATTGCGTAATTCACACCAAACAGTAAAATTCATCCCGAATATCAAAGTGATAAATCTTAACAGCCGAGGAAGTAGATCAATTGTTGAATCCATACAATTCGCAGTCAATACAAAACTGTGGATGCTCTTCCGGCCAGCATCCACAGGGCATCCGCGCCGGAATCCGCTCTCGCACGCATCCACTCCCGCATCAGCCATCTGCCAGGACGCATCAGTATCTTAGGTTAAAAATGACACATCCAATGATAAGACAGTGACAACATATTCACACAAGGAGCATATGAATAAGCAAAGATTGTGATGTTAAGCATCATAGACTGGAGCACATCATATGCTATTGATAATGTACCTAAATGCACTCATTGCTGCTAAGTATCTACAACATTTGGAATTTTATATCAGACCTTGACAGTGATAAATGTTCTAGAAAGGGCTGCCACAGAAAAGTATTGGCAGGAGTGGTATTGTTACAAGGTTATAACAGCAGTCCTAAAATCCATCTATTCTCGACAAAGGAAGAATCATTACCAACTTAAACAACAATGATACTTCACATTTCATGAAAAATTACAAGGTATTTGGTGTGTTGATCTTTTATGTTTGTAATACGAATAATTATTCATATGAAATTTTCCAAAGCATATACATTGTTATCTCAATAGTTGTACATATATGTCACCATGACAACAAAAATGTTTAAAAGAACATCTTATTTTATAAAGGACATACTTATAGTGAATAGTTGTGATATTTTATTTGAAACTAGAAAAATACTTATTTTAATGTATTTATATTTTTTTTATAAAATATTCATAAATTCTCATGTGTTCAAATATGAATCTATCTTGACCAATAAACAGTTATTTCTTGATTTACATACGAACCATTTATTTTCAATTTTATAATCTGACAAATTAAATATTGTGAGCACAACTAATAACCCTCTCCCCTAACGAAAAGACTAAAAGAAATAGCATTAAGCATATATATATATGTGCAGATGAATATAATAAAAGTACGTATGCAACAAAAGCTCCATTCTCGTTGGATTGTTATTGCAAAGCCTAGCAATGTACACCCATATTCTCATAGTTAATATACATATTGAAATGCACATAATTCTACCTGCACAATGATGAATTACTTAATAGTGCTTAAGATAACTATTGAAATGAAACGATTTTAATGACGTTTACGAGATTACTGGTCTAAGGGACCAAAGAGCAAGTTAGGCATCCTGCTGTGATTTTTCCAAGTTGTTCCTTTTGTTGTCGATCCGGATTAGGAAGCTTGCTGTCTTGTGTAATCTTGCCTCTTCGAAAAGTTCCTTCATGCTGCCTACCTGTAGGCAATCCCTGTACTCGCTGCGAATATCCTCATAAGCCACACATTCTATAATAAAATGCCATTCTGTTTCCACCACTCCTTTACTGCAGAAAGCACAAATTCTCTCTTCCCACCTCTCTTTAGGAACCATTCAATCGCGCATTCTACCCAAGGCCATTACTTAGAACTTTGTTATATGGTTTTAGCATGCTTGTCAATGAATTACCCTATGTGCCAGCATGTAACGATGACCTCTCAAATGTAAATTTTCCAGCTTTGTATAGTGTTCAACTTTTAATTTTGATATAAATTTCTGTGTTTTCTAATATTTTATTATTTTTATATATCTAGTTAATTATGGTTAATTATTCATTATGAAGAGACGGGTCTACTTTATTGGACACGTCCCTTAAATCATATATACCCTTATTGGATTGATGTATATATTGGATTGATCCCGATTCTATATGTAACTATTGTCACAATTTGTTGTAGTCATTTTTTTATTGGAAAAATTGTATATTGTTAATTGCATTTTACTAGTTAAAGCCTTTCAATCCAAGGTAATGTTATATATCTTATTAATCATGATTAATGAGTATTATTGGTAATCATAAGAGGCATAACTTCTGTCCCTAAGATGACGATTGATTTTTAAATAATGCATCGCCCATTTTTTTCATACTTATTTGGAACTTGAAAAGTATTTGATTAATTTTAGTGGTCAATTCAATGTATTTAGGAAAAAATCTCCAATATCTCGACAATGTCATCTTACGAAACTCATCAAATTGTTAAAGAAGTCTTTTTTGACAGCTTAATATTTATGTTGCATTTGGCTCATTTGCTCATTTCTAAAATTCCATGTGTTGAAAACAATGGGATGGATTTTAAAACTTATTTGCTTAAGAATTGTGATCATTTATAGCTTTGAAAGAACTTTGCATTAAATTTTTTAGCTATAACAAACATTCCTTTTTTTTTAATCTTGAAAAGTTTCTATTTGTGATGGATCTAGGTAATCCCTAATGCGGGTCATTCTGCTAAAGAAACAGGAATAACGGCAGAATTGGTTGCAGCAAATGAAAGGTTTAAAGAACTAGTTTATGGGAATAAATTATAAACTAATTAATTTACAGAAAAAGTTTGTAGAAGCAGGTCACTAAATGTACCTTTTCTCGGAGAAACGTGGTGTACTCCTTGGATTTATCAATTATGGTGCTAAAGATATCAGAGCATGGAGGTGTTATTTGCATTGATAACGTGTAGTTGCTTGCCTAAACTCTAATATTTTCGTTGTCAACACTAAAAATAGGCTATATTTAGTCTCGTAGACATTAAAGATATTTTTCTTTCTTAATGACATTTTCCATTCAAGTGTCTAGATAAATATGTAATTGGATTTTGTAATCATGGGTGTTGAAGGCACTTGAATGATTAAGTCATGTATTTAAATAATTGGAGTCCATGGGATAGAGCCATTTTTAGGTAAATGACCATCAAGACAATCTAGCTATTTCAATATTAAAAAGGTTTTTTATAACAGTTTCAGCTCTTAAAATTCTTGTAGTCTATTGTTTCTAGTGAATGGAGGTGTTGTTCAGCTACAAAGAGAAGAGCTGAACATTTGAATGTATGTTTCTTTATTGCAATAGAATTGAGATTTGTATTTAAGATCTAGATGTAATGACGGGAAAATAACAATTTGATCATGATTGCTGAAACAAAGATATAAGTTTGTATACTTCTTGCTTCTTGATTGTAGATATGTGTTCAATTGATTCAAATATGCTTTAATGAATACTCATGAGAATTAAATTGTATCACTTAGAAGATAAGAATTCGAAATAAGAGGATGTTATATTTATATGCAACTTAAATAAATATAAGAGGATGTGTGTGGGGGGAGGGGGGGGGGGCGAGNGGGAGGGATGGGGAGAGGGAGAATTAGACAACATGATGAAGTGGGAAGCAAGTTAAATATCATCAATTGATTTAAATTAAAAGATGATCCATTTCATTCCAAACATAATCAAGTGGGAATCAAAACAACAAAAACATAATCTAACATGGTCACATAAATACAATTCGACGAACTATTTGGTAAGACCATTGAGATAAAACTAATGTGAGCAAGAACTTGATAATGGATAATTAGACAAAATATGAGAAGTGAGTGAGACATCATTTCAAAAGAAAAATAATAATCTAAGCTAACATGGTTACAAAAGTTGTTAAAATATGTTCGTTCGTGTTTACTAAAACAACGGAAAACTATTATAAAATTAGATATAGAACATATATTAATTAAATATATAATATATACTAATATAATATATCAAACATAAATTATGTTACATACATACATACATACATACATACATACATACATACATACATACATACATACATACATACATACATATATATATATATATATA
>MU226248.1:1057590-1067618 GCA_018584345.1 Thuja plicata
AACTTGATTAATATAAACTATGTATCACGATAATTATCGTGACTGCTATACATAAACAGTCACGGTATTATCGTGACTGTTCATGTATAACAGTCACGATAAATATCGTGACCTTTCAAAATTAAACTGTCGGCAGTTATATAAGGATTATTATTATATAATTAAACAGTCGGCATTTATATAATGAAACAGTCGGCATTTAAACAGTCGGCATTTATATAACTATTATTATTATGGCGTATGTTATAAACAGTCAGCATTTATAAAAGGATGTGACTGTTGATAGTTACACCGATTCAACTTAATATATATAGTTGATATTTGATGGATAATCAATCAATAAAAATGGC
The DNA here is from genome assembly GCA_018584345.1 of Thuja plicata. NCBI lineage: Eukaryota > Viridiplantae > Streptophyta > Pinopsida > Cupressales > Cupressaceae > Thuja > Thuja plicata. Next base: position 1,057,941 of record MU226248.1, read on the forward strand.
AATTGAATTCTACAGCAAATATCAACTATTTATATTATATTAGTATTATAATATCTTCAGATCCATTTTCTTAACAGAAGTACACTTAAAGAAAATTTTCACATGATCATTAAACCCAAATTAATGTAACCAAGAACTTGATAATGGATAATTAGGCAACATGATAAAGTGGGAAGCAAATTAGATATCATAAACAATAATTTTCTAAGTGAACATGGTCACCTTTACTCTCAAAGAAGTTGTATGGATTAAAGAACATAAATATTGCAATTATACCACAAGATAAAAGGTTATGCCACTAAAAAAGTGTACAAGAAATGTTCTAAAGCTAGGTCAAATACCTAATTCATCAAGGAGACATTGTTAGCATTGATAGTTAAAATTATAAATTTATAGAAGATTGGTTTCGAGTTCTTGAAGGTAGAGGAAGAATTATGATGTTTCTATTACTAAAATAGCTATTTTAGGGTTTTAGTTGAATATTCAAGGTTTCAAAATAGTTGTTTCGGGTTTTAATTAAAATTTTTAGGATAAACATGGGTCAATGAGTTTGACTTGTAAACTACACAGTTGAGTCTTGGTAGCAATATCACAATTTGACCTATTGTGGAAAATATCTCCCACTTATTAATCAAAATAGTAGTTTAGGGTTCTAATTGAAGATTTTAGAGTTTTAAAACTGAATATTTTAAGGTTTGAATTGAATAATTTTACTATTTCAAATTAGTTTAGGGTTTGAATTGAAGATTTTAAGGTTTCAAATTGTCATTTAGGGTTTGAATTGAAGATTTTTAGGGCTCCAAAATAATTGTCTAGTATTTCAAAAAATCATTTAGGCTTTCAATAATTGTTTACACTTTCAATTATTCATTTTATCTAGTTAAAAAAACTATATAAATATTCACGATATTTGACCAATAAAAAAATCAATGGTCGAGTATTGAAAATACATGTTAAATAGAATTTTTTTAAAGTGAGTGACTGTGATAGATCTATGTTTGAAACTGCATGGCAATTTGACTACAAATGATATTCTCTAGACCTATGATTCACTCTAAAGTCAACCCATGATTTAATGCTGAGATCATTACAAGCAGATCTCCTTCCTAGGAAATGAAAGAAAAACAACAATGAAAGTAATCTTGCTTTCTTTACTTTTTTTTATCAATAAACCAATAGCTTCTTTCAAAGGTCGCCATTGAATGAAGACATTAGTTGATTATTTTTTAGTAATAATAAGCCACCAAGTTGAATGAAGGTGTTGGGTGCAACACCTTTGTTCAAAGACACATTTTTTCAAAGAAAGTCCTTTGAACAAAGATGTTTGAAACTTTTGAGAACCCATCACCTTCAAAATTGTGATTTCCCACAAGTGGGACTCAAGTGCTATTTAGATTTGCTTTCATGAAGCACATTCTAACCTTTATCCATAATTTTAGAAACCATTTCAAGTATTTAACTCAAGATGTCTAGTGCAAACTACCTTATAAATGATGGTCTATTCACAAACAACTCACACTTTACCAAGGAATGTTTTACCAAGATTCCTTGGTGAATTGTTGGAAGACTCATGCTGAAGTATCTTCCTACACAATAGCTTAATGCTAAAAGGCTCTCTTTCAAACTTTGAGATCTTTTACGAATATAGAATGTGAAATTTCAATTTAAATAAGTCTAATAATCTCTTTTAGTTCTTAAACTACTTTTTAATACTCCATTTTAGGATTCACCAACTTAGCTTAGAAATTGTTTGACACAATACTACAGTGGTGGGTCCAATGAAGACTAACCATGCAGTAATATTGAAACTCACAATACTTCGAAGATTATCTCACTTTTAAAATGTAATGCACACAAAACTAACACAAAGATTGCTTATAGATTTAGAAACAAGTAGGTTACACATAAGGTTCAATGTGCTTGTTATGTATTAAGCCCCGATTCTTTGATTACGAAATGGATGAAATAACATCTTTCAAAATTAATAACTCAAGGCATTTTCTCTAATTTCCTTATCAATTCATTTTTCATGAGCTATTAAGTAAAAAACGGGATTTGAAAGGTCCCGAAACCTTGTACATTAGCAACAAAAGATAGGTCAAAGAAAGACCAAAAAACAACTGTGGAGCCCCACCAAACAAGCTAAAGGAACTAACCATAGTTCCAACCAAAAAGAAGAAAGGCCCAACCAGCCACAAACAAGGCAATCAAGATTTACGTTTTTGCCCATCTTTATGTGAACGTAAGTTCATATCAAATAAAGGAGTGGAAGACTTAACTTTTTTTCCCTTAACTGTTGTCCATCCATCCTCCACCTTTTCAACATCCTTCTTCCATTCCAAAGAGGAAGAGCCCACTAAAGGGGCAAGACTAGCACCACTATCATGCCCTAAGATCCTCCCAGGAGAACCATGACAAGCAGAACCAAGAGCACTAGAAGACAAAAGCGCTGAACCAAGGACAACAACATCGTTCTGCACAGGGATAACACTAGCAACAAGAAAAGGGACAACATTAGCAGCTACAGAAACATCATTAGAATCTCCAGCCAGAGCTTGATCATTCTAAGGAGGACAGGCAACCAAACCCCCATCCACAGAATCTTTATGAACGGTATAATGTTTGCCAGAAGCCCCCAACCACCAAGAAGGCAATTTCTTTGATTTAATCTTATTAGATGTACACCGCGCAGCAAGATGGCCAGTCTTGTGTCAAATCCTACATCTGAACGGGATACCTTCGTAATCAAGATTCTGAGTCCAAGAGCCCATAGAAGAGGCCAAAGTGATCTTTTCAGGGAGACCCTTGGAAACGTCCATCTCCACAAGAATACGAGCATACGTCCTCTTAAAAATTTCAGAGAAGAACATATCTACCATCTGAAAATTCCCAAGAGCCTCACCAACCGATTACAAAACAGAATCCATCCATAGATGAAGGGGAAGATTGGGCAGTCTCACCCATAAGGGTATCTTATAAAAGGACTAAGAGAAAGGATCAAACCCCTGAAACCAAGGTTTGGCCATCAAAGGGAAGCGCTCCTCCCAAGAGAAACAATAGTCACACAAAATAGTCTTCCTATCTGCAGCATTATCAAACTTTACAAAAAAAAACGCCCTTGCCATAGGGTAAATTTGAGCATCATCAGTTAATAATGGTTCCCAATGTTCGGAAATCCAAGCATGCAACTGAGCAAGAGGGCCAAAAACCCCTAAAATGAAAGATAGCAGCATTGGAAGAAAAATCTTTCACAGTTTTTAAAATCTCATCAACAGTATCAGTATCAAGATTGACGACATTAGGGTTACTTACAGAAACAGGCACCACAGGTGGAGAGGAACGTTTACTTCTCCTCCCAGCAAAGGCCTGGCAATGGATGCCAGCTTCAAAGGCAGCCACATCAGCAAAGGAAAGCACAGGTTTGTGAGCATAGGTGATAGCGGTAGCGGCAACGGGAGAAGGCCCTCCCCATCGGAGGCAACTGTCGAGCCAACATGACCTGAGCGGGAAGCAGCAGCCAAGGAGACAAAAGAATTTCCCCTTGGGCGAGAGACGACAGCGGCAGTTTCTGGCTATAGCGCACCAGCAGTGCCTACATGATCCTTCACTCCCGTCTGGCAGGAGACATCAACGAAGGGCGACATATATGAAAACCCATGCGTAGAGTTCAAATTTCCCTTTGGGTGGGAAGCGTCAGCGGCTGGGGGCATCATCTTCGATCCGCAAAATCCTTTAGAATATGAATAATCCTCATGAAAACATGTTACAACAACTTAGAGAAATATAATAAGGATCAACAATCTCAACAAAAATGATTTGATCATTAGCTAGTTTTGAAATTGGATGCATCACTTTCTATAGCATGTAAGTTCAATAGTAGCATGTGCATATTCACCTATAATTATATCTTAGTCTAGGAGCCTTCCAATATGATTTGAGAAAATATACACGACAATAACCTTAAGAATTGTTTTAGGATTCAAAGTTTTTTCACAAGTCTTACACAAGGTTTTGTTATACATTTCGTACTTTAGCTTATGTCCCAAAGATTTAAAAAAAAAAATAATGATCAAATCAACATGAAACTTGGATGAAAATTGAAGAATTTGCTCTCTAAGGTAATGCTCCAAAGCATATTCAAAACATTATCACTAGATATCAATTGTACTTGTGGTGACCAATATGAAATTTGCTAAAAGATAAGAAAATTTTGATCCAATAAAACAATTTGTAAACAATGGAATTATTTACAAGGCAAATACATGTTCAAAGAAAATGTTTTTGGTGACATGATTTTGTTTTATGTCCGTGCATCAATTTTAGGCATTGATTTAAGACTCTTTTAGGCATTGCTTTTCTTTGGATAGATAACAGATTTTTTATAAGTTTTCTTTGATATGAATATATCTAAAAATAAGACTTTATTTTTATATTTGATCATTCAAATTAGAGTCTTTGAAATCTTAAATGTTCATTAATGTATATTAAAACTATAGAACTAAAACCCACGATAATAAAATATTCAAATAAATATTATAATTAAATTTTAAATTTTTACTTTTATTTTCTTTTTTTATATACAATTAATTTTAATTTCACTCATAATTTTAAAAAATAATTTATATAACTCTACCATGTGCTAATGTCATTCTCCTTCCCTACCTCCCAAGCCTACAAGATGTAACATTGGGTTTAATTCTTTTACACTTTTGCACAAGATAGGCTTGCAATTGTCTCATTCCTACATAATACAACGTGTTTTTTCTCCATTTAATTGACTCTCTAATCCTTCAATTCTAATCCCTTCAAGCAGGATATTATTTTATATTATATTGAAACCTAAGATCTATAAAACACATGTAAAATCATATTTCACAATAAGATGAATAAAATAACAAGGCAACCTATCCAGTCCATTAGATCACCATAAACAAAACAATTATTTGGAAATAACTTGTGAATATTATTATTTTTTGGTTCTTTACAAAAAAACTCACTAAATTCTAATGAATCTTGAAACAAGAAAAAAGCGTTGAAAATCTTTTTATTTTTAAATTCCAAAACATGTGGCAATTTGACTAAAATGGTGGGAAAAGCTGGTTAGGTTGCAATAATCCAGTGTTGACCCATTCTTTAGGGAAGACAGCTATTTTATCATTTAAAAGAGAAATATGATTCCTGTTTATTCCAATTTGATAGCTTTATATACTTTGCTACAGTTGTCACACTTTTTCTGCACAACTCATTTTGAGTGTCTTTAAAAGAGAGGTGGCATATTAAATATGAAAATAATTAGATTTAATATAATATAAATCTGTTTTTTTTTAATTATTATGACTAGGGAATTTACATCGTTTACAGTCATTTAAAATTGTACTTTAATTATTTAGAATGGTTAAGATTTCACAAATATAAAGATCTTATGTATGAAAATCACCTTCTAAAATATAACTCATTTCTTAAAAATGATGATATATTCGTTCTACCAAGATCCAAATGACAGAAAATACAATACAGTTAAATACTAACTAATATCTTTCAAAAAAGCACTCAATGAATTGAGGTCATGATTATTATCTTTTACAAGTCTGATGTTAGTCAAAAGCAGATTGATATCACCAATATACCAAACAAAGACTAGCATTTATCTTGTGTCTGATTTTTAGCCACTTTTTATGACTGGCTGAGGATTAATGTTGAGTACAGCTAAAATACAGCAAAGATTGAAAGAGAATGTATAGTCAAGAATTAAATTATTAAATAATTGACTTTGAAGGCACTCAACAAAAAAGTTAGTGAGCACCATAAAACCACTTTTTGGTTGGATTTTCTAAAGGTGTAAAATGACACGAGGAAGGTTTGTGGTTGCAGCACAAATTAATGTCTACTTGTAAGAAATACAGTTGTTCAAGATTCTCAAATTATTGATGTATATCACCAATAATAATAAACCCCTAAATTCCCACATGAAGTTGTGATTGCTTTCCTCTTTGTCTCGTACATAATCTTCTTTCAAGTGGCTTAAAAAATTGTAGTTAAGAACTATGCCAATTATGATATTCAAATTTTTTAATCGAATAAAATGAATGTGAAGTGGTACAATTATTGGAATTTTTATCAAATGAGATGAATCTAGAGTAGTAAAATTATTAGGATTTTATAACCGAGATTGCTATCAGATGATTTTTTTTTTCTCCATTCTGTATTAAGGATGTACACTGTTTTTTATAACTTTCATTTTGTATTAAGGAGGTAAAGAAGTAAGGTGGATGTGATAAGTAGATACTGCAATCATATGGGGTTGTTTTAAGACATTTCACTTTTCCAATGTAATCTCTATATTTTAACATATAATATAATACAGGTGCAGCCCCTTAGCTAAGTTTTGCTTATCAAAAAAATAAATGTTAGATGCTATTTAGTGAATTTGTTATGAAAAACAATTATAATATTGTTATGCTCTTAGTTTGGTTAGTAATGTGTATTCAACTTATATGAGCTTGTTGTTGTTGGTATTTCCTTATAACAAGTTATTTCTTTAATGTATTATTTATGTTCTTTTCTTATTTTTATCTTGTGAAGTCTTTTTTGGACTGATATTTATTTTTTATGTAATTTTTTATCAGCTTTCATTAATACAAAAAAAAATTCAATAATATGAATTTAAAGTGGTGAAATTATTGGAATTTTTATCAAATGAGATGAATTTAAAGTGGTAAAAATATAAAGATTTTATATTCAAGATTAATGTTAGATGATATTTTAAGTGAATTTGATGTGAAATGTGAGTTTCACTCTAATTGTACAATTGAAATAAAAATAATTATAATATTGTTACAAAGGTTTAAGTGTATAGTTTTAGAGTCAAGCTCACTTACCCATATTTTATGGGTAGTGGTTCACAAGAACTCATCTCTCATGAGAATGAATAGTATACTTAACACTTGTTGCATCTAGGGTAAGCTAAATAAAATAATAATAATTTTAAAATTTGATAAATTTTTTGAAAGATAGTTTTTAGTATCAAAACAAATAATAGGATATCATGAAAGAAAAGTTTGAAATTTGTATTGTGTGAGATAGTGCTCTAATATTGTCATGGGATGACCTCGATTTCCTTAAAAGCAACTAAGCCCTCTAGTTGGTATACAAATATTGAAAACATGTCAAGAAAAAGTTGTAAATATTATGCGAACATGAATGATCTAATTGAGAATAACACTAAAGAAAATGTGATTGAATGCTCTAGTGAATCCATTTTCTTTATAATAAATGATGAATTAATGCTCTAAAATTCAACCTAATGTTATATCTATAAATACATTTCCTAAACAAAGAACTCAAGACCTTCAACATGCAAGTTAGTGAGTAACAACCATATTTTCGAAAAGTCAACTTGAAGCAAAAGATTTGAAATTCAAGCTAAGAGGACTAGGTTAAGGAAAACTCCAATCCAAGGGATAAGATTGTGGTTTTATTGTCTATGTAAGAATTTGCCTAAGACAAATAACATGAAATGCCAAGATCTAGAAGCCTAATGAATAGCGAGAGAGAGAGAGAGAGAGAGAGAGAGAGAGAGAGAGATGCAAATGATATGATCAATTGATTGATTCAATAATGATCAAAATAATAATAGATGTGTACAAAGTAGATGTGTCTGAATATATAGGCAATGCATGATAACTAGGAGATATGCAAGAGATAACCTATCAACCACACAAGGTGGAATCACATGTCCACCAAAGGTAAATCATCCTCCATTGTACAATGAAGTATGTGCAAACATGTGCAACAATGAGAGAATGATAATGTGATAAGAGCACTAATAAGGGCCCATTTGTTTCGCGGAATTGACCAGGAATTGACATTTCTGAATTTTCAAATTGTTCAAATCAGTGTTTGTTTCCAAAATAAAAAATTGGAATAGGTTTATACGAATTCTAATTTTGGGCCATTTTGAGCATTCCACAATTCCACCTCAGACCTTGGAATTGGAATTGATAAGTGAAATTGGAATTGAGAGTATTATTTTGGGAAGGAAAATTCATTCCCATTTTTGTGTCAATAATTTGTATATTATATTGTTATAAGGATGTGTGTATATGTACATGTGTGTATATATGCATGTGTGTGTGTGTATATATATACACACACATGTATATATAGTATATATACATGTATGTATATATACTATATATACATGTATGTATATATACACATGAGTGTATCTACACACGTATATATATACCTATGTATATACACACATGTGTGTATATACATACATGTGTATATGTGTGTGTATGTATATATGTGTATATATATACACAAATGTGTGTATGTGTATATATATACACATGTGTGTATAGGTGTATACATGTGTATATACATACATGTGTGTGTGTATATATATGTGTGTGTGTGTACATGTGTATATATATATTGTGTGTGTGTGTATATACACATGTGTATATATATACATGTGTGTGTATACATATATGTGTGTATATATACATGTCTGTGTATATGTATGTATATATACACATGTGTATGTGTATATACACACATGTCTATGTATATACACACATATGTATGCGTGTGTGTATATATATATGTGTGTGTGTGTACACACATGTATATACACACATGTGTGTGTATATGTATGTGTGCAAAAATAAAATTCCAATTCCAAATCCAGTTTTGTGGAACCAAACGCAGAATCTGCATCTTCTCAGTCATCTTCTAGGTGAACCAAATAGGACAAGCCCATATCTAGAATTCATTTTCAGAATAGCAGAATTCCAGAATTCAATTGAATTCTAGAATTGGCTATTCCGGCATACACGAATTTTGCGAAACAAACGGGCCCTAAAGGTGGATCCCATACATGAGATTACAACTATCACCACCTAAAGTGGAATTTCTCCTACACTATGTGCTAAAATAAGATGAAAACTCCTAGGTGTCTACAATGAAAACTACTAAGTAATGCATTATCCTAAGTAAGTTTAAGTAAAGTGTAATTAGGAACATTTAATTACACGAACACCCCCCCTTAAGCACAACTTAAGTGAATGCACTTAAGCTCACAATGCTTGATGGAAATGCATGATGGGTCCCGACTACTAGGTCATGTTAGGTACCCATGTACAATATGCAAGTGCATAAGAAATGCAATCTCTCATAAAGTGGAGAAAGAGAGAAAACCTCATGGGAAAAACCCTTCCCCCAAAAAGAGAAGAATACATAAAACAACTCTCAAAGAAGTATGAGAAGGACAAAATCCCATGTGAGGAAAAATTTCCCCCATAAGAGAGAAGAAGTGGAAGAGAGACCAAGTAGCCCCCCCCCTCAATGTAGAATGTACACCAATGGTAGATGCTCCAGGTTTGATGTAGAAACCGTGCCATGAATGTTGAACAACGTTCCTCCCCTTAGGAAGAAACAAAACCAAAGATGCATGTATGTGTATGTGTATGTGATAAAACCTAACCTGTTGGGAGCACGCTCAGACATGCAAACGTTAGAGATAAACATCAAATAACAACATTATGCATGTCTAAAAGCATACTACTAAAAACAAGAAGAGATTCATCACAACCTCCGATGAGCCAAACAAGTGCACCCAAGCCTTGTTGATTTTCTCTTAGAGAGGTTTGTGGGTGTGCTCTCCCAACACAA
>MU226248.1:1119946-1131745 GCA_018584345.1 Thuja plicata
GGTCTTTTATGTTTAATTATGATACTCTAGAGAAATATTTGTACTATAACCATTCCCCTCAATCTTGCCACTTCTATCCTACTTCCCATGATTGAACATTCTTAATGTATTCACTTACCATGATAGAGAGCAATGAGGAGAATTTACACTAGGGTGTCCTAGAAGTCCATCCTTTTTAAGCCCAAAGGCAGTACCCTTTTGTACCCCTTTGGCCCCATGGGACTCCCCGATTGTATACCATGAGGTGGCATACCTAGAAGATGACCTCATCACCGTTCCCCTACTTGTTATTCTCAATTTCTTTACCATGGCTGGTTACAGCAGTCAGACAGTGTAAATATGCATAACATCTTATATCTAATCATGTTTTTCTATATTAAACCATTCATATATAGTAACACACCCTAAATTATCTTTTATACGCTGTCGGATAAGCATAAACAGTAATGCATATTAATTCAGAAATATGTAAATATACTTAGAATTATTCCATTATGTATGAAAACCCTTACCACAAACAATATATAATTCACACTTGTAAGTATTATTCCTTCCCTTGTGATTCTATACCCCCTTAACCAACAAGGGTCTTGTCCATTTATACCCCTTTAGGAGGAATGGAGAGACATGTATTTTGAGCCAATATCCAAATGAGGTGTCTCTTCCAAGGGATTGCTACTTCTCATAACATGTGACTCTCGGTGGTGGTTTAATGTTTGGTTTGAAATAAAAATCCCCTAACAAAATATGTTCTTCCTTTCTTGATATCCATCGATGAAGTTTGATCAATATCCCTTTGCAGACTGTGAGGAATCTTGATATGACGGAGACTTCATTCTCTAATAACAGTGATTCAAATTAAAACATATCACAACTATTGTTCCAATCGATTCCAGATCATTGACAGAAATGTGAAGGCATATTTTATTATCGCAGGGACATGAAAGAAATTGTGAAGTCTTACTATTGTGAGACGATTTCTAATCAGGTATAATTGAATCTGGTCAGGTTCATAACATTTAACTCATAAATTTGTCAGTTTCCTTCATAATCCTATTTATATTTCTGATTTTGAGTTCATTTGTAGTGGCTTTTTAGGGTTTTGACTTTTTTTCCCTGTTTTGCTAGGGGTTTGTGCATTGACCTTTTTCTTCAGGATATAGGTAAGCATAGCTAGGTGAAGAATGTGTTCAAAGCTGAGGAATGTGAAACAACATATCATCGACTACCTATTAGCTTATAATCTTATAAGAAGGCACACAAATAGAAAGAAGTTCATGTAGTTGAGAGCCAATGCATGATTTGCAACTAATTTCATCACTCTCAAAAGTATTGTAAAACAACTAATCTACATAAAATAACAACATTTTGGTCTTGCCCTAACCTACAGGTTTTGAGATGCTTGGATTCACAAAAATGCACTGTGCTCGATCCCTCCTCCCGCCCGCGAGTGAACTGAAAAATGAGTTTCACTTTTCACTTTTTTTTTTGTTTATATCCCGCATTGGTCGAACTTTCGACAAACTCAGGCTCGTCTAAATTTTGACCAAATCGGGGTCATAAACAAAAACAAAAAAAATCTAACAAGAAAAAAAAGGCCTTGGTCAAAATTAAAGGTATAAAATATCTATCAAATGTATTAGTGGTGTGCTAGCGCTATTTGAATTTATGGTTTAAATAGCATGTACGCGCTATAGCGCGTACGCCCTATAGCACGCACACACTATGTAAACCATAACGCAATCCTTAAGGGAGAGAGAGAGAGAGAGAGAGAGAGAGTAAATCTTAGGGGTCATAAGGGGTCTTAAGGGGCCCTTGTAGGATTTGAGATAGACAAATCTACAATTCTCCAAGAACACCTGCATGCAAATGACCTGTTACAGGAAGGAAGCCAAAGAGATAAAAAAGTAGAGCTTGGAAAATCTCAAGCGGTGTGAGAAAATTGTATTCCAAGATAATAAAAAAATAATTACAAAGTTCAACCTATAAGGTGAACGAAACCCTAAAAGGGAAAAAGCTAGGTTGTGTATAATAATTAATATAAATATTAATTATAATGCACCTAAGAGATAGCTTAAGTAAACAGAGTAATAAATAAATTAATTAATTAATTCAATGTGATCTAATTAATAAGTGAAGAAATATAATTACTCTAACACCCCCCCTTAAGTGAAGCTCAGGAGGTGAGCTAACCTAGCATAGCTATGAAAGTAGGAAAATGGATCCCAGCAACAAGGCCTGATCAAGTACCCAATACAAGGAAATCTTTGTAAACCGGAGACAAAGGAGAAAACCCAGTGGGAAAACCCCCTCTCCAAAAAGAGATAGAACAAACATGCTAAAAAAAAATATGAAGGAAGGAAGGCCTCAAGAAGACCCCCCAAGGACAACTTTCCTCACCCCAATCATAGAATGTAACTGAAGATAGCGCGGAGATGCAAAAGATTTAGTGAAGATGTCAGCAACCTGTGTGTCAGTGGGAATGTAATCCAAAGTGAGAACACCATCCTAAATCTGCTAACGGATGAAATTCATATGAATCTCAATGTGTTTAGTGTGTTGATGCTCCACCAGGTTGTGGGAAATGTGAATAGCACTCTGATTATCACACCACAGAATAGTGGGACGATCAGGGGGAAAACCAAACTCAGTTATCAACTGTCAAAGCCATAAAATCTCCTGACTAGCATGCATTGCAGCTCTGTACTCAGCCTCTATAGATGAAAGTGTGTGAGAATTATGCTTCTTGCATGACCATGTGATAGGACTAGAGCCAAGACAAAAGACAAAGCCAGAAGTAGACTTCCGATCATCAACATCACCAGCCCAATCTGAGTCAGTGAAGCCAACAATGTGAGGAGCCCCTGATGTGTAATGAATTCCATACAAAATAGTGCCCTGAATGTATATCAAAATGCCCTTGGTAGATTTCCAGTGACTCTCATGAGACTCATGTGAAAACTGAGAGACAAGACCAACTACAAGGGAAAGATCAGGATGAGTGTGTGTCAGGTACAACAAACTGCCAACCAACTGTCGATACAATGTAGGATCCACTGAAGGCAAAGTGCAAGGGGTATACAAGGTAACACCTGACTGAAAAGGTGTGGGAGCAGGCTTGCAAGAAAGAATCCCAAAGCGCTGAAGCATGTCAAGAGCATACTTCTGTTGGTAAATGAAGATCCCAACAGAGGACTGAACAATCTGCAAACCAAGAAAGTAGTGTAATGGACCAAGATCAGTCATCTCAAACTGCTCCATTAATGCTCATTGAACATCCTAAATCATAGAAGATGAGCTACCAGTGATGAGAAGATCATAAACATATAGCACAAGGATCAAAAAATCATCCTCAAGACCCTGAATATAGACTGTAGGATCAGAATGGCAGCGTGTGAATCCTGTAGAAAGCAGAAAAGAGTCCATCTTCTCATACCAAGCCTAAGGGGCCTGTTTGAGACCATACAAAGAATGCCAAAGTCTACAAACCAAGGAGGAATCCTACACAAATCCCTAAGGATGCTCCATGTAAATATCCTCAGTAAGATCATTGTGCAAGAATGCACTCTTCACATCCATATGAAAAATAGGTCATCCCTGAGAAGCTACGAGGGATAAGACAAGGCGAATAGAGTTCATCTTGGTGACAGGGGAAAATGTCTTAGTGTAATCAATACCCTCAACCTGTGAAAAACCCTTCGCAACAAGATGTGCCTTGTACTTATCAATAGAAGCATCAGCAACAAACTTAGTATGAGACAACCACTTGCATCACACTAACTTTCTCCCCTTAGGAAAAGAACAAAGATCCCAAGTATGATTCTTCATCAAAGAAGAATACTCCTCCTCCATAGCACTGTCCCACTCAGGATGTCCTGTCACTGTTGAAAATGTCTAAGGATCACCACAAATAGCATGACTCAGAAGGCTAGAACCTATAATATGAGACCGGGTGCGATGGGAAGATGAAGGGTCACCAACCAAAGATCCTGCAGCCTCAACTGTAACCTGAGCCCATCTAGGCATCTATGGAGGATCCTGTGGTGGAGGTAAATGGGGATCACAAAGATCATCATCCTCATCATCCTGAAAAGAATCTAGAAGGGATGAGGGAGTAGTGGTAAGTGAAGTAGACTCTAGAAGCAGGGTATCTACTATTGGAAGGTGCTCATCAAACTGGACATCCCATCGAAATAGGACCTCTCTGGAATCAGGATCAAATAACCTGTATGCCTTAACATCCTCGCAATAGCCAACAAAAATGAGGTGTCGACTCTTCCACTCCATTGCTCTCCTCTGAGCATCAAGTGCAAATGCCCATTCTTCACTACCAAAAACTTGAAATGAAGATACATTAGGCTTGACATGAGACCAAGCCTCCTCAGGAATCATATGTCAAACTCCCTTGTGAGGCATCTGATTCTGAATATAGTTGGCAAAATTGACTGCCTCTTCCCAAAAGGATGAATCTTTGGACCTAGACTGAATCATACAATTAGCCATCTCCCAAAGTGTTCTGTTCTTTCTCTCTGCCACACCATTCTACTGAGGACCATAGGGAACTGAAAATTGATGCTGAAGACCACATTTAGAGCAAAAATCCTTGAAATCTTGGTTCACATACTCCCCCCTATTATCTATGCATATCCATTGAATAGAAAGACCAGATTGCTTCTCCACAAATTTCTCAAAGACTCAAAATAAATCAAAGACATCAGACTTGTACTTCAAAAAGTACACCCATGTGCGCCTGGAGAAGTCATTAATGAAAGTAAGTACATATCTAGCACCAAAAAAGGAGTAGGAAATGACATGAGGTCACTATGAATCAACTTCAGTGGTGCCAAAGCACGAGTAGCTCATCCCTGAGGAAAAGGATCCCTATGTTGTTTTCCAAGAACACAACCCTGACAAACACCATTAGTGCAAGAAATCTGAGGAAGCCTAAGAACAAGTGCCTATGTGCTCATCTACTGAAGATATCTGTAATTAACATGGCCCAAATGCTCATGCCAAAGTCTTCTCACTAAATCTGCATGTGCTATAAGATAGGAACCCGTACCATCATAAGGCTCAAATCTATCGAATCTGTATAGGAGGGATGTAGAGTCAACACTCCCATTAGCCATAATCAAATCAGAATTATGTAAGTCTTGAATAACCACATCAAGTGGTGAGAGCTCAACTGTCTTACCAGAGCCAGAGTGGAAAATCTGATAGATGGACAATAGGCTCATTGAGATGTCAGGGACCAGAAGAATATCCTGAAGAGAACCCTCAGCTAATGCAATAGAACCAGAACCCAAAACTTAGAGATGTGATGAGTTTCCAACAACAATCTGTGAAGTAGAAAAAGGAGAAAGTGAGGTGACCAACTATTAAGTGTGAGTCATATGGTGAGAGGCACTAGAATCTAAAATCCAGGTGGGCCCAAAAGTCATTTCTTGTGCAGTAAGAGCATGACCTTTCCCTGCAGGGGAGGATGTGGACTAAGGAGAATAAATGTGATGCTCCTACATGGCTTCCTCTAAAGCCTCCAAATGTTTCCAACACATAGAAATGAGATTTCCATCCTTGCCACAAAAAATACAGGTTTCAACTGATTTCTTCTTAGTCTTGGAGGTAGACTCAATAGACTTCGAAGAAGATTTACTCTTTGAAGGGTTAGCTAGAGGGTTTGAATCAGTTTTTTGTGTAGGTTTGGAGGAATACTCACTTCCTAGTGAATCTTTCTTCAATTTGGCTTTTTGTTTTGGTTTCCCCTATGAAGACTGAGCAACCAATTCTTGGCTTGAAGAGCCAGAACCATCCATCTGTTGGATCTTTGTGTGTTCATGTGTCAGCCAATCACAAAATGTCTCAAAGTAAGGCATGGTGTGCCTCGCACCCAAAGCATCCATGGTGGAGTAGAAAGTGGAAGAAAAGATCTGATATTGTCCTCTCAACTTTGAGAGTATCAGGAAGATACACTCATCATATGTCTTGTTCCTCCCACATCCCTACAATACTAAACGCAGAGATTTGAACTTCATCAAGAATTCCTCCATACTAGGAAAGCTGGTAGGAGTCAAAGTGGTCAACTTTGCATCAAGCTGTAGTGCCCGTAACTCATTCACCGTGCCAAAAAAACTGCAAACTTGCCCCAAATAGCCCGAGGAGTGGTCAAACCATCCAGGTGAAATAAGAGACTGTCAGAGATGTTCAGTGCAATCAAGCCCATGGCTTCATCCATTTTGTTTTTGTGTTGAAGAACCTCAAAAGGGCACTGCAGAATAGGTTGGTTCTCATCCAGACATGACCATAAGCCACATGACATAAGCAACCTGGTCATGTGT
Source organism: Thuja plicata (assembly GCA_018584345.1). Classification (NCBI taxonomy): domain Eukaryota; kingdom Viridiplantae; phylum Streptophyta; class Pinopsida; order Cupressales; family Cupressaceae; genus Thuja; species Thuja plicata. The sequence continues at coordinate 1,126,282 of MU226248.1, forward strand.
GCTTTCCAAGTGTGATAGTTATGTGGTATCAATCCAGCCACAAAGGGGTCCAACATTGAGAGAAGAAGATGGAAGAAGAAGGGTCTTTTCTAAAGTAAATTATAGAAAGGAAAATGCACCCCCCATAATGTATAATTCTATCCGTCATGCACTAAATAAATAACTAGAGAAGGCACGAAAAAACAAGGAGAAAACCTGCATGCCATGTGCAGAGATGGAGGAAACTAAAGCCTCTACTTTGACACAAGAAATAGGAAATCAAACGACTGAATCAAAAAATGAAACCAACATCATAGTCTCCACCTTGGAAAGAGATTTTCAACAATATTTCATTTTATGAAAAACTATATCGTATAAAAAATTTACGGCCAAAAGACTGACAGAAGGTCAGAAAGTTTAGCTCACTAGAAAAACATAGTGACGGGAAAAAATTTGATGGTCAAACGATCGTCGCCCATCCACTACCAAAACTTTGATAGCCGTATGGCCATAAGGAGACCGTCGCTGGCAGAGAATATTCTGGTGCCGGGAAAAAGAGTATGGTGACTGAAAGTGATGTCACTCCCTAGAAGATGATGTCACAGAGTGGTTGAGCTGGCGGCGGCATGAGAGTAGAGCAGTTGGGTGGCGGTGGTGGCGAGGTGGCGGTCCAGGGGAGCGGGAGCAACGGTGGTGGTGGCTAAGGTGCACAGTGGTGGTGCGCCAATGGGGTCCGCACGCGGGCCAAACTAGGGCTGTGTGATGGTAGTACGCTGGTGGTACGGCTAGCAGCGCCCAAAAATAAGCATTTGGGGGTGTTTTTAAAGTTTTTTTTTAAATTTTTTCTTGAAATGTGTGTCATACGACCTAGGAGGGAGAAATTTTTTCCCAAAGGTCACAGTGGCCAAAAATGACAAACTTTATATGAAAACTAAGTCTCCCAGGCCTTCTGAGTGCAATGGCGGCATCCATTTTTGCTCAAAGTGCTCCAGAAAAAGTGCCTCCTCCAGATTGAAGAATAAACACCAGAGAAGCTATGATTTTCATCTTTAAATCATGACTTCAAGACCTCCAGACTAGGCAGCAGTAGGGTAGCTCTAATACCATGTACGATTTGAGACAGACAAATCCACAGTTCGCCAAGAACACCTGCATGCAAATGACCTATTATAGGAAGGAAGCCAAAGAGACAAAAAAATAGAGCTTGGAAAATCTCAAGCAGTGTGAGAAAATTTTATTCCAAGATAATAAATAAATAATTACAAAGTTCAACCTATAAGATGAATGAAACCCTAAAAGGGAAAAAGCTAGGTTGCGCATAATAATTAATATAAATATTAATTATTGTTACCCACATTTTTACATACGGGATAGTGATCAGAAAACAATAAAAAATTTGCATAAACATACATCTTTTAGATATTACTGTTCAACCAATGCAAAAGAAATACATTGCTATTACATTCATATTATCAGACTATATTTGTACTCTAAGTTTTGATCAAATTCACTCTTTCATATTCATAAACGATCATTACATTATGCATTCATACTAAATGTATTAGACAAGTGTTCCTTCAAGGTCACATCTTGCATACTAAAACTCAGAGGACATATGTAGAAAAGAAAGTAAGAGAAAGGCATGATGAAGTCTAGGGGTCTATGTATTGCCTTTAAGAGGTCTTCTAGTTTCTGGAGTTGTTCATCTGCATCATCTGAAGTCTGGTTGTCTTGGTCTTGTCCCTGTCTGTCCTCCATCCTAGGTCTCTTGTTGGTTTTGTTTCCTGCATCATCATGGTGGAAAAGATGTTAGATCTAATTGGATCTAATCAATACATAGTTCACTGAAAAAAAACCATACATCAGTCAAACTCTCTGAACTGCATATTTACTGATGATATCAATGCAATAGAAATATATGCATTTACGTTGACAGAATAATAACATCAAAAAGAAATATCTTGTGAAATTCTTTGCTATATTTAAAATGCAGTGAGTGTCACGAGCCCATGCTCGAACCCCATGGATAGTATTCAGACTAAATCCAGTAGTTGATACACTGATTTAGTTGTCATATTGCAATTTCTAGACAAGCAAACAGCAATGTCAACTTGATGTAGGCTACAAAATAGAAAAGATGCTCAAAGATACAAACAACATGGTCCCCACACTGTACAAAGATAGCAGACATCTAACAGAAGACTCCCAAATAGCTTGAGTTCATAAACTGACAGGTTGCATATATTTTGTGTTCACTTCCAGATCTACGAAATAAGCTATGTGGGTGTTCAGTAAAAGCATTGAATCATGAAAGAAATAGATGCATATTCTTCAAGCATTTATAAAATCAATAGCCCTAAATTCAATGAAAACAGGCAGTTAATGAAGGAGACTCTAATTAAGGATCTAACAGTTCAAAGAAAATAGCCCAAGTACTTGTAAAATAGTGCAAAGACTTGTTCTAATTAAAGAAAACCTACATCTTCAGCTTGAGCTTTCAAAGATGTATATTTAAAAGAACTAAGTGATGCTATGAAGTAAAAAAACAGAAGAAGACAGAGTGAACAAGAGTGAAGAGTGACTCATTTGTGGTGTCATGGGTAGAGGTCGCGATTTCAGAGCGTAACAAAGAGCCCGCAGATCAGGTAAAGAAGCTCGCTGATGGTGAGAAGAGCATGAGCTCACACATAAACAGTGTGTGAAGCCCCACTTTGCAGAGAGAGCCCACAGATAGTAGAGATCCCAAGCTCTTTGAAACATCATTCAAGTTTGAAAATCAATATGTTGAAAACCCCAGCGCCAAGAAGTAAATCCCGAGTTCATACACAAATGCAGTGCCATGTATTATGGAGTCTAAAGAAACTCTAACTTCTAGTTTAAGTGCAGCCATGACAAACATACAGAGAACCCGAGTTCTCAGATGATAGTATGCTAAGTCCAAGAAGGAGAGCTCGAGTTCACGCTACAACAGAAGATAACTCCAAATTTAGAGAGAGCCCGTGGTATATGAAAAGGCCCAAGTTTAGCGTGAGATAGACGCATGAAGATCGCCATGTATTATGGCAGGTAGATAACCATGGTGAACTCCAGTGAGCATCAAAATAGAGAGCACAATAAGATCACCAGCATGGCGGCGCCCAATAGCAAAGAGAAAAACCAAAATTCCCTCAAAAGCTATAGATGCAAGTCAAATGCAAAGATCCATATATCAAATTGTATATACTTTGAGGTCCATCAAACTACTGGAGGAGTTATGACTGCAGTACTTAGACATCGCAGACTGGAGATATTTTTCCATTTGTATTGGTTATGTTGACCTTGGCTTGGGTAGAGTTAAGCATTTAGCTCTAGCATCGGGTTTGATAAGAGTTAGGGTTTTGTGTTATATGGTGTCAGTTTTGAGTTATGGAGTTGGGGTTTATGCATTTTGGGGTAGACTTTAAATAGGTTTATATTGTATTTGTATTAGAAGTTGATAAAGTATGTAAAATATGTAAATCTTTAGAAAATCAACTTCAGGGGAGCAAAATTGGGGGCTTATTTTTGAAATTAGCCTTTAGGGCTGAATTTAGGGCACTAATCATGCCTCAAATTTAGGGATATGTCTTTTGGAGGGGGGATTGACTAGAGGCTAAGTTTTAGGCATGATTTTGGCCTAAGAATCAGGATGATTTTTCTGTTTGGAGGAGAGTTTTGGAGGGAGATCTCATTTTTGAAATAAGCCTTATGGGCTATATAGATGGACTTGTACTTCATAGTTAAGGGTTCAGAATCTAGAGAGAAGGTTCCTTTAGTGAACTATTGGTTCCTATAGACCTTTTTGATGCTTTTTGTATCCATTTGAGTTGCAGATTTGGGACATAGTGTATATAGTGAACTTATTGTTCCTAGATGTTTTGGAAACCATTTTGTAACCACATTTTCAGGTTTTGAAGGAAATAAGAGAAGGCTTTCTGATTACATCAATTTCTAAGTATTGGATCCAATCCTATTCTTCTTTTCTGCGTTAAGTGTTGTATATTTTATGTGATCTAGTAAAGTGAATGGTTTTTTGATTCCTTTCCTATGTTATAAAAAATCAGGCCTTTTGCAGAATATGTAAGTTTGTTGTTAGTTTTTATTGTTTGTGGTGTTAACCCTAATAGTGAATTCTAGTCAACCTTTATGTTGAGTAGAGAATGATAAATGTAGCTTAGTGATTTTGTAGTTGGGGATGTTGGTTTGAAAAATCCTGATAGATCTGGAGTAATTTTTGGTGTATCACCCCACTTCCCATTCAGTTTTAGATCCTTCTTCCCTTTTCCCGTTCAGTTTTCAATCAGGAGGTGATATCCCAAATTCAATAGGAACTAGCCTAGAATCCAGAGACTCCTTCTCAATCATAGTCCATCCACAACTAGAGAAGGTTTCCATTGTTAGGATGAAATTGTCGTGCAGCCCTAATGCCTGAGTTGGGGTGACAATTCTAAGCCTCAATAGTTTTTGGCACGCCCGGTGGGACCAAACTGTTTCACAGTTTGGTTGAAGCTTTATGATTATTTTTTTTATGGTGTGAATAGTAGTATTTTAGCCTTTGGAGGTAGGATTCAAACACACACCTGGAAAATCTGCAACAAAAGATCTACTGGTTTCAAAAGGTCAAATGCTGGCATTTTTTAGATCATCTTTTATATTCATATTTCCAGCTTATTTCATGAAATAAAAATGTCATATTATGGTGGGTAGAAATAATACTCACCAACTTATCATGAAAGTAATATTCAATGGACTAATCATCAGCCATATGAAAATCATTGTAAGCCTATTTTTACTCCAAGCTACCATGCCTCAGGAGGCTATCAATATATCCAGCACACCTCAAATCAATATGCCCTTGTACAGGCTTATGAGCAGGCTCTCCAACAAAAAGGATCATGGGCTTAAAGGAAGAAATAAGAGATTAAAGATCAGCTAGCTCAGCCGGCTTGCCACCCGCCCTCCCATGCTCAAACTAGGTGGCAACAAACTCAGAGTTATAACCAGTTCCAAGGAGACTATTTCATGCCTAATCAGCATGAAGATATTTCCAATCAGCCTCAAAACTAGGACTGTGTTAAATTGAAGAAGTGTTATTAGCCTAGAAAGCTTGTGTAGCCAAATCAAGAGCAAGGAAATGAGGATAAACTATATGAGTAGAAAATGATACAATGGGAAGAAGAACTTGACCATCAAACTATTGTTAAGGGAGCAGGGTTGAGATCACAAATGGCTGAACAAAAGGCTCCTTAGCATAAAATTCCAAGCTTCATGCATTTTGGGCAAGGTGAGTCTCCTAAGTCTCTTGAATGTAAAGTTCCAAGTTGGAGTACCCCCGTGATAAGAGAGCCTAAAAATAAAGAGCCAATTAAGCTCTCATTCCCAAGTTTTAGTGATATCCTTCTAGCACAAACACCTGTTATAGAGCAATTGCAGCCTTATGAAGAATTGAAGCCTATCCTTATACAAG
>MU226248.1:1131795-1150289 GCA_018584345.1 Thuja plicata
ATCCTTCTAGCACAAACACCTGTTATAGAGCAATTGCAGCCTTATGAAGAATTGAAGCCTATCCTTATACAAGAGCATGAAGGTAAATCAGATATAGCTGATCATGAAATTGTCAAGATGGTTCCATGTGAGTCATCTCCAGATCAAGGAGTTGAGAAGGAGGTGATTATTTCAAATCTGATAGAACAAGTAGCAGAGGCCCAAGATACAAGAGACTCTTTTGACAAAGAAGAGGTGGTTGTACTTCTCTTTGAGGAGTTACCCTCTTTTGTAGATCAAGAGAAAGAAGAGGAGATTCCAGTCACATCAGCACAACAAAGTGTTCATGATCAAGAAATTGATCAAAGCTTAGAGAATGATTTTGATAACATTATTGCAAATTTCTGTGAAAAGATTGAAATATCAGAGTTGGTGCCTATTCAAAGGTGCTCTATGTTGGACACTCTTTCTAATAATTATGTGCAGGAATGCAGGCTGAAACCAAATGCTTCTGATTTCCAGGAGATCAGTAGTTTTGATAAGCTCCTAGCTGACTTGACAGAAGATGATGGTGTTTTGACCATGGAGGAGGAATTGACATGGATTTCAATAATGAAGGATAATCATGAGGAACTAGAAGCAAGTAAAGAATCCAGTAGCATAAAACCAGAGTTTATCATCTCTAGAGGCTGCCCAATTAGGTATCTTTCTAGAATGGGGCCTATTCCTAAAATTCCAATTATAGAGCAACAGATCCAGCATGTTTATTCACCTCAAATATGCATTGATATTGATCAAATCCAAGAGGTGTGTGATCTGGTCTTTCACTTTCAGGATATGCTTCAAGAGTTTCAGATCCTTCAAGTTCCATTGCATATTTTTTCAGTTTCCTATATGCATGCATCTCATCCGCTGTTGGTGAGAAAAGGAAGCTACTTTAATCAATCTGTTAATGGTTGTATCTGAGAATTTTGTGGCTAGTTAGGTTAGGGTAGGTTAGTTTTCCAGTTTTCCATAAGTGCTATCAAGCACAATTAGGTCAATTTTAGCTTTAGTTTCCCCAGTTTCAATAAGTCTTCAAGTTTGCAAGGTCTTCCAAGGTTGTTGTCCTAATATGTGAATACAAGGAAATCATTTCTCAATGATAAAAAATACATCTAAAATCTATGGTAATGAAGTTTTTCTTCACTGCCACAAATCATAAACATACCCTCAATCATTGGGAAATGGTTTTCTTATATCCATAGATTAGGTTTAGGGTTTTCATAGGTGATCAATAGACTCAATGCCCAATGGAATATTTTAGGCTACTGGTCCCAATGTCAAGCAGGCAAACATCCATCAGAGGTTGCCAGAATTGTTACCCAAATTTTTACATACGGGATAGTGATTAGAAAACAGTAAAAAATTTGCATAAAGATACATCTTTCAGATATTACTATTCAGCCAATGCAAAAGAAATACATTTCTATTACATTCATATTATCAGACTATATTTGTACTCTAAGTTTTGATAAATTCACACTTTCAGATTCATAAATGATCATTACATTATGCATTCATACTGAATGTATTAGACAAGTGTTCCTTCAAGGTCACATCTTGCATACTAAAACTCAGAGGACATATGCAGAAAAGAAAGTAAGAGAAAGGCATGATGAAGTCTAGGGATCTATGTATTTCCTTTAAGAGGTCTTCTAGTTTCTGGAGTTGTTCATCTGCATCATCTGAAGTCTGGTTTTCTTGGTGTTGTCTCTGTCTGTCCTCCATCCTAGGTCTCCTATTGGTTATGTTTCCTACATCATCATGGTGGAAAAGATGTTAGATCTGATTGGATCTAAGAAATACATAGTTCACTAAAAAACACCATACATCAGTCAAACTCTCTGAACTGCATATTTACTGATGATATCAATGCAATAGAAATATATGCATTTATGTTGAAAGAATAATAACATCAAAAATGATATATCTTGTGAAATTATTTGCTATATTTAAAATGCAGTGAGTGTCACGAGCCCATGCTCGAACCCGATGGATAGTATTCAGACTAAATCCAGCAGTTTATACACTGATTTAGTTGTCATATTGCAAGTTCTAGACAGGCAAACAACAATGTCAACTTGATGTAAGATACAGAACATAAAAGATGCTCAAAGATACAAACAACATGGTCCCCACGCCATACAAATATGGTAGATATCTAACAAAAGACTCCCAAATAGCTCGAGTTCATAAACTGACAGGTTGCATATATTTTGTGTTCACTTCCAGATCTACGAAGTAAGCTATGTGGGTGTTCAGTAAAAGCATTGAATCATGAAAGAAATAGATGCAAATTATTCAAGCATTTATAAAATCAATAGCCCCAAATTCAATGACAACAGGTAGTTAATGAAGGATACTCTAATTAAGGAGCCAACAATTCAAAGGAAATAGCCCAAGTACTTGTTGTAAAATAGTGCAAAGACCTATTCTAATTAAAGTAAAACTACATCTTCAGCTCGAGCTTTCAAATACGTATATTTAAAAGAACTAAGTGATGCTATGAAGTAAACAGCAGAAGAAGACAGAGTGAACAAGAGTGAACAGTGACTCATCTATGGTGTCATGGGTAGAGGTCATGGTTTTAGAGTGTAATAGAGAGCACGTGGATCAGGTAAAGAAGCTTGCTGATGGTGAGAAGAGTTTGAGCTCACACATAAACAATGCGTGAAGCCCCACTTTACAGAGAGAGCCTGTGGATAATCGAGAGCCCAAGCTCTTTGAAACATCATTCAAGTTTGAAAATCAATGAGTTGAAAACCCCAGCGCCAAGAAGTAAATCCCAAGTTCATAGACAAATGCAGTTCCATGTATTATGGAGTCTAAAGAAACCCTAACTTCCAATTTAAGTGTAGCCACGGAAAACATATAGATAACCCGAGTTCTCATATGATAGTATGCTAAGTCCAAGAAGGAGAGCTCAAGTTCACGCTACAACAGAAGATAACTCCAAATTTAGAGAGAGCCTGCAGTATATGAAAAGGCCCAAGTTTAGCACCAGATAGATGCATGAATATCACCATGTATTATGGCAGGTAGATAACCATGGTGAACTCTAGAAAGCATCAAAACAAAGAGCACAATAAGATCACCAGCATGGCGGCACCCAACAACGTAAATTCCCTCAAAAGCTATAGGTGCAAGTCAACTGCAAAGATCCCTATATCAAATTGTATATACTTTGAAGTCCATCAAACTACTAGAGGAGTTATGATTGCAGTACTTAGACAGCGCAGACTCGAGATATTTTTCCATTTGTATTGGTTATGTTGACCTTGGCTTAGGTAGAGTTAAGCATTTAGCTCTAGCATCGGGTTTGATAAGAGTTAGGGTTTTGTGTTATATGGTGTCGGTTTTGAGTCATGGAGTTGGGGTTTATGCATTTTGGTTTAGACTTTAAATAGGTTTATATTGTATTTGTATTATAAGTTGATAAAGTATGTAAAAGATGTAAATCTTTAGAAAATCAACTTCAGGGGAGCAAAATTGGGGGCTTATTTTTGAAATTAGCCTTTAGGGCTGAATTTAGGGCACTAATCATGCCTCAAATTTAGGGATATGTCTTTTGGAGCGGGGCTTGAGTGGAGGCTAAGTTTTAGGCATGATTTTGGCCTAAGAATAAGGATGATTTTTCTATTTGGAAGAGAGTTTTGGAGGGAGATCTCATTTTTGAAATAAGCCTTATGGACTATATAGATGGACTTGCACTTCATAGTTAAGGGTTCAGAATCTGGAGAGAAGGTTCTTTTAGTGAACTATTGGTTCCTATAGACCTTTTTGATGCTTTTTGTATCCATTTGAGTTGCAGATTTGGGACATAGTGCATATAGTGAACTTATTATTCCTAGATGTTTTGGAAACCATTTTGTAACCACATTTTCAGGTTTTGAAGGAAATAAGAGTAGGCTTTCTGATTACATCAATTTCTGAGTATTAGATCCAATCCTATTCTTCTTTTCTGCATTAAGTGTTGCATATTTTATGTGATCTAGTAAAGTGAATGGTTTTTCAATTCCTTTCCTATGTTATCAAAAATCAGGCCTTTTGCAAAATATGTAAGTTTGTTGTCAGTTTTTACTGTTTGTGGTATTAACCCTAATAGTGAATTCTAGTCAACCTTTATGTTGAGTAGAGAATGATAAATGTAGCTTAGTGATTTTTTAGTTGGGGATGCTGGTTTGAAAAATCCTGATAGATCTGGAGTAAGTTTTTGTGTATCACCCCACTTCCCATTCAATTTTAGATCCTTCTTCCCTTTTCCCGTTCAGTTTTCAATCAGGAGGTGATATCCCAAATTCAATAGGAATCGACCTAGAATCCAGAGACTCCTTCTCAATCATAGTCCATCCACAACTAGAGAAGGTTTTCATTGTTAGGATGGAATTTTTGTGCAGCCCTAATGCCTGAGTTGGGGTGACAATTCTAAGCCTCAACAATTATAATGCACCTAAGAGATAGCTTAAGTAAACAGAGTAATAAATAACTTAATTAATTAAATCAATCTGATATAATTAATAAGTGAAGAAATATAATTACTCTAACAGTCCTAAGACACAGTAATGTGTCCTATGACCCCTTAAGACTGCTTAATGTGTACTAGGACCCTAATATGTATTCTTAGGGTTCCTAAGGGGTGCTAAGGTGTCTTAAGGGGTCCTAACACCCACTAATGCATACTACGACCCCTTATGACCCCTTACAACCCCTAAAGAGGCCCAAGAGTACAGTTTAGGGGTCTTATGGGGTCGTAAAACACATTAATTTGTCTTATGACCCCTTAAGACACCTCAATGTATACTAGGACACCTAAGATGTATTCTTAGGGTTCCTAAGGGGTCATAAGGTGTCTTAAGGGGTCATATGATACATCAATGACTCCTACAAGTTTTTATGAACCCTTACGACCCCTTAGGAAGCCTAAGAGCACATTTTAGGTGTTGTAAGGTGTCTTGAGGGGTCCTATGACCCCTAATGACACATTAGGATTCCTAAGAGTACATCTTAGAGGTCGTAAGGGGTCTTATGGTGTCCTAAGACATAGTAATATGTCATATGACCCCTTAAGACCCATTGATGTGTACTAGGAACCCTAAGATGTATTCTTAGGGTTCCTAAGCGGTCGTAAGGTTTCTCAAGGGGTCCTATGATACATTAATGCATTTTATGACCACTTGTGACCCCTTACAACCCATTACGAAGCCTAAGAGTACATATTAAGGGTCATAAAGTGTCTTAAGGGGTGCTAGGACCCATTAATGTGTCATTTAACCCCTTATGGCCCTTACAACTCCTTAAAGAAGCCTAAGAGTATAACTTAGAGGTCATAAGGTGTCTTAAGGGGTACAAGGACCCATTCATTCATCCTAAAACCCCTTATGACACCTTATGACCCATTAGGAAGCCTAAGAGTACATCTTAGGGGTCGTAAGGGGTCTTATGGTTTCTTAAGACATAATAATATGTCATATGACCCCTTAAAACTTGTTAATATGTACTAGGAACCCTAATATGTATTCTTATGGTTCCTAATGGGTACTAAGGTGTCTTAAGTGGTCCTAGGACCCATTAATGCATCCTACAACCACTTATGATACCTTAGGACATATTAGGACATACTAATATGTCCTAGGATCCCTTAGGACCCCTTATCATATGTCTTAGGGGGTCCTAAAGGGTCGTAAGGGGTCCTAACAAATAATATAACACATTAATGTGTTTAAGGACCCATTAAGTCCCCTTACTACCCATTTTAGGACCCATTAACATTTGTTAGTGTATGGTAAAGGTTCTTAAGGGGTCATAAGGGGTCTATGACCCCTTATGACCCCTTAGGACCAATTACCATACATCTTAAGGGCACTAAAAGGTCATAAGGGGTCATAAGGGGTCCTATGACACAATAATGTGTCTTAAGACCCCTTATAACCCCTTAGGACACATTATCATTCACTATTTTATGATAAGGCATCTTAAGGGGTCGTAAGTGGTCTAAGGGGTACTAGGACACATTAATGTATCATAAGATACCTTAACAACCCTTATGACCCTTAAGATGTAGAGAGAGGGGTATTCATGAGTCCTAAAGGTTCATAAGGGGTCTTAGGACACATTAATGTGTCTTAGGACCCCTTTTGACCCTTAGGAAACCTTAGGACCCCTTACCATTCATTAGTGTATGGTAACGGGTCCTACGGGGTGATAAGGGGTATAAGGGGTCATAGGGCACATTAATGTGTCTTAGGACCCCTTAACAATGCTTACAACCCCTAAGGTGTAGAGAGAGGTGTCTTCAAGGGTTGTAAGGGGTGATAAGGGGTCCTAGGACACATTAATATGTCATAAAACTCCTTATGACCCCTTAAGACACCTTACAACCCCTTATCATACATCTTATGGATCTTAAAGTGTCCGAAGGGGTCATAAGGGGCTCTAGACACATTAATGTGTCCTAGAATACCTTAATACATCTTATGATATCTTACCACACATTAGTGTATGGTAAGGGGTCCTAAGGGGTCTTAAGAGGTCCTAGGACACCGTGATGTGTTCTAGGTCAAGTTAACAACCCTTGTGAAACCTAAGATGTAGAGAGAGGATTCCTAAAGGGTACTAAGGGGTCATTATGGGTCCTAGGACCCCTTATGACCCATTTCCCTACATCTTAGGCATGTTAAAGGGTCCTATGGGGTTATAAGGGATTCTAGGAAAAATTAATGTTCCATAGGACCCCTTAAGACCCCTTATGACCCCTTAATACCCCTTACCATACATTAGTGTATGGTAAGGGGTCCTAAGGGGTCTTAAAGGCTCCTACAACATAGTAATTTGTCCTAGGACCCCTTAAAACCACTGTGGACCCCTTACAATTCATTAGCTTATTGTAAGGGGTCTTAAGGGGTCCTACAACATAGTAATGTTTCCTAGGACCCCTTAAGACCACTAACTACCCCTTAGCACCCCCTACCATTAATTATTGTGTGATAAGGTGTCCTAAGGGGTTGTAGGGGGTCTAAGAAGTCCCATGACACATTGAAAACCTTTACAATCCCTAATATTTAGAGAGAGGGGTCCTCGAGGGTCCTAAGGGGTCATAAGGTGTTCTAGGATGCATTAATGTGTCCTAAGATCCCTTATGACCTCTTAGGACCCCTTATCATACATTTTAGGTGTCTTGTAAGTTTTTAATGGGTCATGCAAGATCCTAGGACACATTAATGTGTATTATGAACCCTTAATACCCTTTACCATTTATTAGTGTATGGTAAGGGGTCCTAGGGGTTTGTAAGGGGTCTAATGGGTCCTAAGACACATTAATGTGTCCTAAGACCCCTTAACAATCCCAATACTCCTAAGATGTAGAGAGATGGGTCATAAGGGGTACTACAACACATTAATTTGTCATAGGACCCCTTACCATGCATCTTAGGGGTCCTAAAGGGCCATAAGAGCTCATATGGGGTCCTAGGACACATTAATGTGTCTTAGGACCCCTTAAGACCCCTTACCATTCATTTGTGTATTGTAAGGGGTCTTAGGACACATTAATGTATCCTAGGACCCCTTGAAAATCCTTACAACCCTTAAGATGTAGAGAGAGGGGTCTTAAGGGGTCATAATGGGTCCTCACCTTCTCTCTCTCTCTAAAGAGTCCTATGACTATTAATGTGTTCTAAGGGCTTATAATGGGTCCTAATGTGCTATAATGGTTCCTAAGGGGTCATAATGGGTACTAAGGGTTCCTATGATCACTTATAAGCCATTAGAACCCCTTAGGAAACATTATGACACATTAGGATACATTAGAGCCCATTATTGTATCCTACAATGATTAATGAATTCGAAGGGGTCGTAAGAGGTCCTAATGTGTCCTAAGAGATCCTAATGGGTCCTAATATATCCTAAGGGGTTTTAAAGGTTCCTGAAGGGTTGTATGATCACTTAGGACAAATTATGACCCTTATGATACAATAAAATGTCTTAGAACTCTAAAGAGTGTCCTACGATGACTCTCTCTCTCTCTCTCTCTCTCTCTCTAATGGGCCCTATGACTATTAATGTGTTTTAAGGGGTCCTAATGAGTCCTAATTTGTCCTAAGGGGTTGTAATGGGTCCTAAGAGTTCCTAGGACCACTTAGAACCCATTATAGCCCCTTATGAAACATTAGTACACATTAGAACACATTAGAGCCCATTAGTGTGTCCTGCGATGATTAATATGTTCTAAGGGGTCTTAAGAGGCCCTAATGTGTCCTAAGGGGTCATAATGGGTCCTAAGGGGACCTAGGACCACTTACGACGTATTATGACCCCTTATGATACATTAAAACCACTTATATCCTTGAAGAGTATCCTTAATCAAGTCAAGGTCTTAGGTTATAATTAATAGTTCATTGAGAATCATGTTGAAGACAATGTGTCGATTCCTGAAATTTGGCTAAGTCTGAAATTTCCTAAAAACCCTCAAAATCTAGAATCTTTATCTTAACTCCTATGAAGCTGAAACCACTCTCAAACATCTTGGAAGTATATACATAAAATTTAAATTAATTATAAAAAAGGAAGAGTATGTAACTTATACTTAAATGTAACATTTTATGTATTGACCTAGTGCTGGAAGTGGTCTTGCAGGGCCTGTTGGGCTTTATTTCTCCTTCCCTTAAGCATTTTCATAATGTTACACAGTGCGTGCGTGCTATAGGGTGTACACACTATAGTGCACATGTGCTATAGTGTGCACGTGCTATATTGCACACACGCTATTGGATTTTATTGCCCAAGCCTTAGGCTCGGGAAATCCAAGTCATAGCACGTGTGTGCTATAGGGCGTACACCTTATTGCTTTTGGGTGACCAAAAATAAGTTTGGCACCTTTTTGGTCCCCCATCTTTGTGCATATACCCTGTTCGGAGACATTTCTAAAGGTATCCCAGGTGTTAGTACAACATCGTCATGAAAAATGGGTGTCGCAAATGTAGAAAACCTGATGGTTGTCCAGAGACCTTTGTGACGGTTTCGTCGTCGTTAGTATAGCGTCAAAAATATATATGTTTCGACAGTCGGTCGGAGGGATTTATGATGAAAACCCCATCATTATTATAGCATCACCGTCTAAATGGGCATTGAAAATATATATTTACCTACGGTTGTCTAGTGACATTTATGATGGTAGCCCTGTCATTAGTATGGCATCATCGTCGAAAAGTGGCATCAGAAATATCTATTTTTTGACAGTTGTTTGGAGACATTTCCAATAGAAACCTCGTCGTTATTATAGCATCACCATCTAATAGGGCATCGCAAATGTATATTTCCTGACAGTTTTCTGGAGAAATTTATAATAGTAGCCCCGTCGTTAGTATAACATTGTCGTCGATAGAAGTCGTCAAAAATGTATATTTTCTGACGGTTGTCCAGAGACATTTTCTAGGGGCATCAAAATAGTGACAAACATGGACACTAAAGATAACAAAGCTCAAGAGACCATTATAGTTTGTCCCCGTCTTTGGTCCATATTACTGACAAAATGGTTTACTTTTCATTAGCTCATCAAATAGAGGGATTTGAAAGAATTTAATAGAATATTTTCATGATAACATATATTATTTAAGAATGTTACATGAATTTATCTACTTCACGCACTTGTTGACTATGAGGATAGCGATAATGAAGCATCTCCTGTGGCCTGCATCACTTAGGTCATGGGCGGGGATGCTTATTTATCGTTGTCTCCAGAGTCAACAAGTGTGGGAAATAGATAAATTTTTGTAGCGTCAAACTAAAATAATGTACGTTATACATTAAAATATTATCTATTAAATTCTTTTAGATCATCGCATTTGATGAGCTAACGAAAGGTAAAATGTTTCCTCAATCGTATGGACCAAAGATGGAGACCAACTATTATGGTCTCTTGAGCTCTGCTATCTTTAGTCCTAGCTACTGGGTAAGGCTTGGAAGACTTATACCTACCGATTGTCAAGAATAATCACTGGCTTTCCTTTATGTACACTACACAGTATCAAATATATTACTAAAGATGAAGAGAATGCCAAAAATATGAATGGATAAACAGAACAAAATATACAATAATATTATCTTTTTGTTTACCTTCTCATAATTGACCAAATAATTGATTCCTTCAGACCTCTAGTGTTGATGAGCTGCAGAAGCGTAACAAGTTTTGACGGTTTCATGAACAAAAGACTACGAAATTTTTATTTTGTCCCTGTGACCCTGAAATATTGAGCTTCTCTTTGTTTATAGAATAGTTTAACATTCTCTACTTAATAGGGCCAACCACGTGAAGGTGGAAGCTTATCCAGCCCCTCCTAGGAGCATCTTATGACCCCTTACGACACTTTAAGACCTCTAAGATGTATTCTTAGGGGTCGTAAAGGGTCATAAGGGGTCCTGGGACACAACAACTAAGAAACATAAATGTAGGCATCATGGGACCACAATTCTTTGGAGACACAGCATAATTGAGTGGTATACCCTAACGAAGCAATGTAACCACTACTCCTCTAGTTTTAAGTTGACACTGTAGGGTCCAAAAACCATAGATAAGGATGGTTTTTGCTTCTATCTAATTTGTAGTACAATAAAAAAAGAGGTTTACCTGCTAGGAAGAAGAAGTGTCTGGAGGATCATCATTGTCACCTCTATGTGTATTCTCCATATCGTGGCCCTATGTTATTATTTAAAGTTAACCAATAATTAGAAAGGACTTGATTAATAAATTTCATTAGAAAGGAATAGATTAATAATTTTCATTAGAAGATGATGATGGAGATGATTTGGATGGTAACCTGCACCCCCATGATAGTGACAGCATTGGTATCTATGCGATTCAAATTGTAATCAATAAGCAGCTCTTCCCCTACACGTATTGATTTTATCGTACATACAAATACATGATTTCCCTTGCGCGCCTCAAATATGCAATTGGATTGCTTGATGGTTGACATAGGTCACATACTATTTATAAAACCTACAATATTCCCTTATGCTTTTGGCCTTCCGTCAATGTATATAGCCACTCTTTTACTTTGTTCACTATTTTTTGTTGAATATAATATGTAAAGAGTGCATACCTACACATACTTTTTTTATATCGAACAATTTGCATCCAACTTTTATAATCGTAACAAGGTTCAACATACTCCATCAATTTGACAACTTTATTGTAAGAGACCTTTATGCCATCAATGGAAAATAGGCCGAAACCATGTAATGACGATGGTGTTATGTGATATATCTTGCCTTTAACACTAAAATCAGTGTTTATTGGAGGAATTTCCTTGGGGACCCTTTTTTTTGTAGATGTTGGTACCTAAATGGTACCTCAATGTCGCCTTTACTCTCATCATCATAAGAACATGACCCCCCTTGACCAAGGAAAATTTTCATGTGTTTATTGAATTTCCTTCTAGTCTTTTGACCTCTAGTTGATCTCCCTAATTAAGACATACTACATGTCTCACTTTTTTCTTCCATTCCTATATTTCCTTCACTCGAGGAAGACACATTTGACAAATACCTATTTTCTGCTACCTGCATTCCTTCAAATGATAAAGATAGCAAGTAATAATGCGAGATATTTTGTGAATTGTAAAAGACATTAATCTCTATAGAGTGTATTGACTTATACATGTCGATCCATGAGACTGTGTGGGATGCTCATGAAAGGAGTTTGGGTTCCTGCATATGTAATTCAATTATCTTATGTTAGCTAAAAAATTCATGATAGGTTACTTGGATGGTGTAGGATCCATTGGTAGGAGCTGGAAGTGTTTGGGAAATTAAGAGAAGCTCATAAATGGGAAAGTAGATTTCGTGGTTGCCTGCCAAAATAAATTTCAAACAAATTTCCTGTTGATTTCAAACTATAGTGGAATGTCACAACATATTACACAAGGAATGAGAAAATTGAATACAAGGAATGGGAAAATTGAATACGCGCAGTGATGAGAAGAATTGATAGAAATGCAAAGTTTAATAAATATAAAATCATTCCTAAATGATTACATTTCAGGATAATACAAATCCTAAGTGATGCAATGTGTAACTCAGATCCAATGAAAATGAAGTAGTCTAGACTGGCAAAAGCAACCCTTTAATTATGAAAGAATTGGCATAGGCACATAATTAAAACAAAATATTGGAAAATCTTGATTACAAAAATTAAATGATGAAATATGAAGAACTAAACCATCTTATATCCATATAGCATACACATAAAAGAAAGGAATAATACAAAAACAAAATTTTATGACACTAATGTTAAATATTCATAAATTTATAGACTACATTTCATTTTTCTCACAAATATATAGAAGGTCGTCCACCATTTTCAGAAAAAGTGACCAAGGAATTTACCAATAGTTTTTCATATAAAGAAAAAATCAACTTCATTTCAGTCCTCGCCACATAAAATCTTCCAAGGTATGTTCCATTAAATGCACATTATGAATCCTTACTTTCTTCAATGGTTTCTTTTCAACATCTTTATTAATGACTCTACATAGGACCTAAGATTGGTTGACATTAGGATGCTACCTTATGTTTACTTCACAGAAGTTTTCTCATTAAAAGATAAAAAGGCTCCAATTTTCCAAGGAGGACCATAGGTCATGAACATATATGATCTACTTGTGAAACATTGGATTCTAACTTTCAAATCCACATGGACAATTTTGGGCGCAATCATTCTTGGAGATAAAAAAATCAATATTAACTTAAGGAATATATCACTACGTCAGAAAGATCAGATGAAGCAATTATTAACCATGTCAGATTCAAAAATTTAGAATGTTGATTGTAGAAAGTTCCTAGGTAGGATACAATCCGTGTTATCAGGAATGGCATGGGAACAACCAATATATTTCAAGGATATACCTTTCAGGTGTAGAAACTTTCATCAATCTCTTCTTTTGTGAACACTAGATGAAAATAAACATTTGTGAACACGGTGGTAGTTCCTACAGAAAATAGACAAATTGAAACTATTTGACAAAACACCAAAAATTTGGACTCAAGAAATGAGATGATTGCAGGATACATACAAATGAATTTTGATAATCATAAAGAGCATGTAAGAAAATACCAGGAGCTAAAAAATGTAGATGCAAAAGGCAGGTGCAATATCTGATTTCACTCACCTCCTTGGTTCTCCACATTAGGCACATATGCAAAAGGTGGAAGCATTGACATGGAAAGAAAACTATTTGACAGAATAAAATCATTGTAGGAAACGTGCCTCCATTATCCCCTTTCCTATTCCCCACATCCTCATATTCAATATGCATGCAAAAAGATGGAACATAGTGAAAGCACGTGGATGATTTTGATGATTGAATCCAACATTGGGAGCATAGACAAGACACATAAGTTGTGGAGTATAGACAAGACATGTAATTTGTTTGAAGATGTGGAAGCACAGCCAAGGATAAAGCTTCTTTTCTCGATGGAAAATAGATAAAGTCCACATTGGCTTACATTAGATTTATTTTGAAAATGAATAAAGAGAGATACAAATTTTATTTATTGGTGGTTTAGCATCAATCATCCATACCATGGATTTTTAGAATGTTTGGTTTCCAACTTGCTAAGCTATACTCAAAATCTAATATAGATATATGATTGATTTCTTAAAATTCAAATATGTTTGATTTCCCATCAAAAATTTCATTGGGTTCATGAAGATAAGATCTGGCATGTAGGTACACAATTCAATCCCATTAGATAATTGGCTCAGTTAGCTAAAAGTATTTCCCTTTTACATGTTTCACCTTATAATAATTTGTTGTAATAATTAAGCATAAGTGTATACTCGATATGAAATTAGAGCTCACTTAAAAATTTTATAATAGTATTTCTTAAATTCACATGTGTCCTTACATACCAACATCTTTCATTTGGGACTGATTTGGTGATTATTCCTGGATATTTGAGGGATAACCAATAAATTTTGTAAAAACTATCTACAAACCCTAATTGACAGGGTTTTTGAGAAAGAAATGCTTGTAACTCCCATTTACACCATGGGAAAAATATAGAAATGGGTGGAATAGGATATGACAGGGTCCTCTAAAGGATCATGGTAGTCTAAGAGTAGAAGGTGATGTTTGTAGCAAATAATTTGATGCCTAGGTCATATTTGGAGTGGAAAAATGAATTATTTTCATATATGTGATGGATACACTCATGATGATTGGTAAAAATCGAGGTAAATTTGTTCGAGTTGGGGAAGGAGTGGAAAACAAATATTTCAACATGAATACAAGAATACAAGAATATGCATTGGATGGAAACCTATCCCTCCACTTCCTAAAGAAATAAAGCTTTGTTCTAATACAAGGGTGTGGAAACAAACCATTGAAGTAGAAGATAATGTGGATATTTGCAAGTATCACAAAGTCACGCGCCACATAGAGTCAGAATGCTCAAAGTTCCTTAAAGGGTAGATGAGAGTGAATGAAGAATTTATTTAGATGTTAAAAAAATTGGAGGGTGATAAGAATCAAGGAGAAGAACATGTAGAAAATAAAATATTAGTAGGCTCAGACCCTCACAACCTGATAGGGCTTTAACATGTCACCCAAAGGACTAATATGAATTTACCCCAAATGGTGACATAAAAAGTATGGACAAAAGCCAATGGGAAAGGGCTTTGGTTAGAAAACCAAAAGAACATGAAAAGGACAATTATAGATATGCTCCAGAGCACAAGAATGGGGAAGTGATGATGATAGGTGTTGTGGAGGAACAAAATAGGGCACAAGATAAGATCACTAGAAACTTGTATAAATATTTTGAAGAACCAATGTTTAATAAAAGTAATATGGAATTAGGAGGAGTCCCCTAAATTATAGGGAAGAAGTATCCTTCATTCAATCAGTGCTCCCATCATAGAGACAACCGTTAGTTTTTTTCTTGGAAGAAGTAAGTTTAAAGAATTTTCTTGGTGAACTAGGAAGGATTGTTCAAGGAGAAGTTCTTAAAGGACTTTTAGAGAAAATAAAATTGAATGAGGAAGAACATATATAGCAAGAGGTATGCAAAGAAAGGGTTGATTGTGTTCAGTGTGAAAATAGCAATCCAAAGATTTAGTTTAAAGATGTGCATATGCCTCCAAGTTGAGATCAAGGTTGGGTGTGTGAAGAGGCTAGTCAGGGCATTTTCCTGAATTCCAAAACAAAGAAAGGCTTGTTTTATTTTTACTTGGATGAGGAGGAAGATGTTTTGGGTATGAATGACGAGGAAAGAAAATTAGAGGTGAGAACAATAAGTCAGCCTAAAGAAAAATCTGCAAAGGTTAAGCTTGAAGAAAAGAAAAGAAGAGGTCCATAATCACCTAAGGTGAATGTCTTTTAATTTATGTACATATCATGCCATTTGGTTCTTTGTTGTTGGATTAATGCAGTGTGTAGTAGAGTTTTCTTCCTCATCTTATCTAATGCATTGAGTTGCATTACTTTATCTGCTTGTGTATGTCCAAACGATTGAAGTTGGAGCTAGTTGGGAGTGCCAAACGATAGAGTAAATTGAGATTGGGAAAGGGATTCTCCCTTTCCCGAATGCCACGAAGGTCCTTTTGTGGAATGTTCAGGAATGTAATGCCCTTGAAAAATATCATTTGATCCAAAGGGGTCTTGATCAAATGAAAATAGATATAGTTATTTTATAGGAAACCACATTGAAGAAAGAAGAGTGTGTATGTCTACTAAAAGCCTAGAAATTTTGTCAAGGGGTATTTGCGGAAGCTGAGGATGCTTTTTGTGGATTGGGGATTTTATGTAATCCAAGATCAATAAGAGTTATTCAAATTCTTAGGATAGAAATTGGTAATTAGTCAAGGTTAAAGTGTTGGCAAGTCAAAGTAGTGTGTATATTTTAAATATTTATGGATCAAAGAATATTCCCCAAAAATAATTATTGTGGGTAATCCTATCCAGTAAGATCTAGGAGATACAAGGTGAAGTGATCATTACAGAGGGATATTTCAATGTCACCATGTCTATGACAGATAAAACTAGTGTCTTAAGGAATTTAGGGTCTTCTCAAAGTGACTTTAAGAACTTTTTTATTAGTAGTTTATTTGAAGTTCATTTCTCTCATGGGTCATTCACTTGGACAAATCAGAAGTAATGATTCTCATACATTGCTAAAAAATAGATCGATTCTTTTTAGCTAGAAAATGGGAAAAAATTCAATGGTTTTTTAAGTAGAGACACTCCCTATTATAGGCTATGGTCACTTCCTGGTTATGTTGAGGCTTCAAGAGGATGGTGTCCCAATTTGATGTCTATTCAAAATAGAAAAAATGTAGTTTAGAGATGCCAATTTTAGAAGTCTAGTCTCCAAATGGTGGAAAGATTCTCCTAATGATATGGGAAGAAAGCCTTCATTTAAAAAAAAAAACTAAAAATAAAATTCTTAAAAGGTCAGATTAAGGAGTGTGGAACATATCTCAAAATATTACCTAAATTAATTTAGAATATTACCTAAATTAATTTACAAGCAGTTTCATACTTTCAAAATTTGTTAAAGGTTGTGGGTGGCTCTAGATCCTGTAATTGAGTTATGGATATCATACTGGCTATTATTAAGGAGAAATAAAACAAAATGATGTATGAACCAGATAGTATCAAAGAGGTAAAAGATTCTTTGTTCTCAATGGAAAGGGATAAGCCCCTGGCTCTTATGGCATTTTTGTAGTCTATTTTTAAAAAACTTTGTGATGTGTTTGGAAATGACTTTATGGAGGTAGTAGAAGAATCAAGGAGAGAAGGTGACGTTCTTAAAGATTTCAACAATACATTAATTGCACTAATCCCTAAGAAAGAGGAGGTTCAAACATTTGATGACTTCAGTCTTATTTCGTCATGTAATACATTTTACAAGGTAATATAAAAGGTAATGGCTAATAGAATAAAAAGAGCTTTGTTTGATGTCATCTCAGAAGAGAAGGGTGGTTTTGTTCTGAATAGATCAATAGCTAAGGGAATAATTATTATTTTTGGTCGATAGTCCAAGGAATTACTATTGCTCATGAGGCTTTTCATTAAATTAGATGTGCAAAAATAAAAAGAATGTTTTGTTAAGTATATATTAGAAAAACATACGATCGGGTGGATAGAGAATTCCTTATAAAGATAATGGAAATCTTTGGGTTTGATCAGCATTGGATCTTATGCGTTAAAAATTTCATATGTCATCGACGTTATTCAATTTTGGTCAATGGGAGTCCTCAAGGCATTTTTAAGGCCTCATGAGGACTATGACAAGGTGACCCATTGTCGCCCTTATAATTCATTATCATGGTTTAAGGCTTGGGACATCTCATCAGTAGAAAGAAAGGAAACAACTTGTGGAGGGGGGTGAAGATTGTGCTTGGAATTGAGAATTCTTCTCATCTATAATTTGTTGATTACACTTATTAACGGGAGAAGCATCTTTGAGAGAAGTAAGAGTAATGAAAGAAACCTTAGAAGCATATTGTAACTATTTTGGACAATCTATCAACTAGTGTAAATCCAATATTTTCTTCTTCAACACATGCCTTGGTAAGAAAAGAGCAATATCAAGGATTCCAAGAGTAAATATAGGAACTTGGTAAGTTTCTTGGCACGCCCCTGCTTCAAGGTATTGGGAAGTCCTTCATTTGGAATAATCTTGATGATCAATGTAGTAAAAGGCTAGAAGGGTGGAAGAGTAGATGGCTATCTTCAATGGGTTGCATTTTAATGCTAAAATCTATTGTTTATGTTATTCCTCTTTTTTCAGTATCATGTCTTAAAATTCATGTTAAAATTATTAAGGCTATAGAAAAATGTATGAGAGTCTGTGGAATGGAATCCAAGATCAAGATAAAATCCCTTTGTTAGCATGGAAAAAAATGTCAGAACAAGGTTTCAAGGGGTGCTAGATTGAGGATATGACAACTTATGAATGAAGCAATGGGGGAAAAGTTCGTTCCTGAAATAGATGCCAGCAACTTAGCCATTGGTGTTGTCCTAAGCCAAGAAGGGAAACCTATAGCTTTCTTCTTTGAAAAGCTTAATGATGCTAAGAAGAGGTATTCCACTTATGAACTTAAACTTCATGCAGTAATACAGGCTCTCAAGAAATGGAGGCACTTCCTTCTACCAAAGGAGTTTGTTGTCTATACTGACAACCATGCATTAAGTTTCCTAAACTCTCAGTAAAAATTGAGTGTCAAGCACATAAAATGGATGGAGCAATTGGAGGCCTATACATTCACTATAAAACACAAAAAGGGATAAGTAAACAAGCTTGTTGATGCCCTTAGCAGAAGGGTTGGTCTGATTGAAGAAATATTTACAAAATGCATGTAATTTAAATAAACCTATATTTATAAATTTACAACATACAAATACAAATATATATATATATATATATATATATATATACACACATATATACATATATACATATATATACATATA
>MU226248.1:1158047-1169785 GCA_018584345.1 Thuja plicata
TAATTATGTGGATGATTCTTAAATCAGAAAGAGGAACTTGCAAACCAATTAGTAAAACTTTAATGGAATCAAACTTGAGCAAGAAATCGTCAACAGAGTTAAAGTCGGTATACCTGAGGTCTTCAAGATGGTCTTGAAGCTAAATTTTATGAGTCTCATCTACACTGTCATAGGTATTTTGCAGGATGTCCCAAGCCTGATGGGCTTCTGTACAAGTAGAAATTAAGACATACAATTCAGGACTTAAGGAGATCCTAATTAAACCAAGTGCTTCCTCATTTTCAATCTGCCAACTAGTTTGGTCAGCTTGAGGAGCAGTGGCTGCTCGTTTGGAATTGGCATTAGTAGCAATGTCTAAAATATGTCTGAATCTAAAGATGAAAGTCATGTGCGTTTTCCATGCATGATAATTTGTGCTAGTTAACTTTATTTCTAGCATCAGGGTAGTCATGGTTAAAAAAGAGATTAAAGATAAATAAAACCTAAGCTTGAGATAAAAGAAAGCAGAACCGAACAGAACCAAGAAAAGAAACATAGATCTAGCTAATAAATACACTTGCATGCAACAACAAATAGCTATAAAATCTTGCGCCAAGGAGGCATGCGAGGAAAACCAACAACCAGAGGAAACCTTAAACTAAGAATACTAAAGAGAAAAAAGATCTTGGTTAAGATGTTATAGATTAATAGATAATGACAAGAATCTCTTGCATGCAAAGAGAAAGAAAAAAAAACTACTAATAAACCAGCACAAACCTGCAAAAAATAGACGAGTTAGAGAATAGGAGATGAGTTAAAAGATAACGTTAATCTGTTATAGATAAACAGATAACATTAATCTTACAACTTTTAAAAGAGAGAATAAGAATTAAATGCTAATTTATAACTAATTAAAAAAGGTGAGAACTAAATAACAATCTAAAAAACTAACCTGAAACCATAAATGAAATAAACCGAATAAATAAGATTAAACTAAAACTATTGAAACCGAATCTATTTAAAAAAAAACTAAAGATTTAAAACTAAATCTATTTAAAAAAAAAACTAAAAGATTTAAAACTAAATCTATTTAAAAAAAAGAATTAAACTAAATCTAAAGAAATAAATCAACAACTAAAACTAAGTTTATGTTAAAAAAACTAAATTTAAAAATAAATGTCGACAACAACAGAGAGGGAGTTGAAGATGCAGACCTCCACGTCGACTATGAGGGCTGAGATTGAAGCAGCTGCTGAAATTTACTTGCAGAGAGCGTGAGTCTGGAAATTTAAGCGGCTTGAAACCAGAAACAATACAATTCTTACAAAACCAAAATCACTGCTCATTTGTAATGGGTACAAGGATGAGGAATACGTTTCTCTTGCTCTGATCGGCCGGAGCCTGAATTTCAACACCGTGATTTTCGTATTTCCTGAGACTACGTCCAGCCTCAATTCTGATGCCGACACCCACGTCGATCTCACCGCCGGGGTTAAAGTCTGAGGTAATGGGAGGATCAAAAAGACTGGTGATTTTGTAAACAGTTTAGGGCGGGTCCGACCTGGAATGTTGATGCGACTTATAACTTTACTGATGGTGTTCAAAAGTCTGAAGTCCCGTGGCATATGATGGCATGGCATGCGACATCAATGGAGTCATTGCATTGCATATACATGGGTACGTTATTCAATGAAAAGTTGATTTCCTTGGGATCCCTTTGTCCCCCCAAATGCAAGATATTTTTGGACAGCTAGAATGCCCTTAACCTTTGCCCTTAACTTTTGGCAATCGGCAGGCTGATTAATGAACTTCCAACAATATTTGGGGTTGTAACTGGGATGGCTAAATGACCGGTGAAAGAAAAAATCCACTGGTACAAACAAAAGTAGAAAAAGCAAGGGGAAAGAGTTTTGAAATTGCAGGCAAACCCCTTTCTACAAGCAGGGGCGAGCAAGAACAGAGAAGATATAAAAGCAGACTTATAACAGTAAATTGCAAACAACAGCCCTCCTCAGATCAGAAAAAGAGTTGCCTAAAAACAAAGAAGATAGAATGAATGAAAAACAACACTAAGAATGAATATATCTAGAAATTGAAAGGTTTGAATACCTTAAAAAGATATGCTAAGAATAATTGCAGAGAACATGCAAAAAAAAAAATGCATGCAATGATCACGATGAAGTGAGTAATTGCATGCATAAAAGAAAGGCTTTATCATGCAAAAAAAACGCATGCAAGAAGGGAAAAAACAAGGAATAACAACCAGGAATAAAAGAAAAAAGAATATACTCTTGCAACCTTCTGAAAATAGATCAAGAGATAAGGAATGATTAATTTACTATTTGAAACAACTTGAATGAACAAAATAGCAATATCACTTTATTTGATAGGAAAAAATTGCCCACTAAAAAGATTATCCCAATAATTGCAGAAAAATATTAACTAAGAATTTAATTTAAAATGTTAGTAAACCTATTTAAAAGGGAATAAGTGCATAAACCATAATTAATATAATAATGTAAGTAAGGAAGATTACTAATCGAAAAAAAAACTCTCTCAACAACACAACGTCTCCGAATTTGAAGTGCACCAAGGTATGGTAGCTTCTTCACCTGTACACTCAAACGAGGATTAAACCAACCTGCTCTAATACCATATTAGGAAAATAATGAAATGAAGAGCAAGGAAATTGTTTAATCTAAGAGTTAGGTTTAAGAAGTGATACCATGAATTACGCAAAACCAAGTGCATACACCAAAACAACAAAGCAAGGAGACAAGATTTTTGAAGGGGGAAAAGCGTAAAAGAAAACCTGTGATAATATTATGAATGGGCAAAAAATGCCTAGGAGAGAGAGAGAGAGAGAGAGAGAGAGCTATGCTCTTACAATGATATTCAAGAAGAAGAGAAAAAATTGTGTAGTGTGTTGACTAGAGTGAAGGAGAGCCATCTCTTTAATAGAGAGGTGAGGAGGGAGTTACATTGTAACTCCCATTTCTATGAATGCCACATATCATAAGTGTGTGAGACAAGTGTAGGATTCCTCATAAGGAGAAATATCTAAGTTTCAAGAATAATATAAAGGATACATTGGTTTATCCTAGTAAATATGACAACCAAGGAAAGATTAATTCTAACAATTTATCATATTATTTAATGATTATTTATTATTAGATCTTTATTCAAAAAATGGACATGACAGATTTAAAGTTTCAGATTTTATTTCCTTCAATGGCAGGCTTTGTGTCTAATATACAACTTTTTTAATTTTTTTGTAGTGAAACATATTAGTATTTTGATTTACCATTCTGTGCTCCAGGTATGGACCATTGTTGCACATTTGATCTTGCTTAGGGTTGTGTTTTGGTAACAACTCTAATTTCCCTTGGTGTTCCTATTTATAATTTGTATGTTGCAAATCAAGACAAGGAGAAGACACAAGACCTTGGAGATGTTGTATTCTTGATTATTTTACCAACAATATTATATCAACAGTGGAATTATTTGTATCAGCAAAAAGTTGTTGTAGTGGACACATATTTAAATTATAATTTTTTAACCCCGTGGAATCTCAATGAAATGCAAATCAGCAGGAATATTCCAATGGCTTTTATATTTTAGACCTTTGTGTGCTTAGTTATTGACAATCCTTAAGGTTACAAATTTGATTACTATTCATTCTCAAGCATCCTTTTTATTATGAAATTCATTTTATTCTTGATCTATTATTTCAAATTGTAGATTTATGTTGTTGAACCATCTAAGAATGTTGTTTTGATTGGGTGAATACTTGATTTGATATTTTTTAGTTTCGCGTTGTGCTTCTTTAGGGGCTAATTTTTTGGCATGAGAACAAAAATGATACATTTAGTTCTGTAAAAAAAAATGGAAATTTTAAAATCGGTTTCCATATACATTTGAAAAGATCCTCTACTAGGTAGGAAATTGATCTTTGCCATTGATTAATGATTAATAATGTATGCAAAAAAAATTTATCCTTTTGGCCTTGCAAATCTATTACTCTTCTCAAAGTTATGGTCTGGAGGCCATATTACAGAACCAGAACCTTGAAGTAAGTATTTAGGGGGAAGTTGAATACGATTTAGCTGAAATAGGATAATGCTTAGTATTTTTTGTGTTCATATTTAATTTTTTTGATTACCTCTTCACAAGTTTAATGTTTGTACCATTAGTATATTTGGTAGAATGATGGTTTTTACAAGGATTTATTATTGCCACTTCAAAGTCTAAATTTTGAAAGAATATGAATTTATAAAAAATTCCTAATCTAAAATGACAAAGTATATCAATTTAGTTCATTCAATAAAAAAATATCTCTCAACTATTCAGAAGTCTTTTTAATTCCTATAATATTGAAAAATCGGTAATAGAAAATTTTATAAACAAAACATCATATATTTTCTCAAAATAAATAAACTTGGGTTTCATTTTAAAGAAATTTTACATTAGTAGATTATAATGCATAATTAGAAGAGTCGTCTTATTAGCATCTATCCAACAACGAGCTAGCAAAAAAGCTATTAGAAGGGGTGATGGGGAATGCTAGGCTAATATTCTATGTTACAACTAACTTCACTTGCATCTGTGAACATAAAATCTACTTGAACAATAGGGAGCTTCTTCATTATATAAGTACTATTATCATTTGGATGATGGAGAAATCCCTTATAAGCTTGCATCAATTTTGTTTCCTTGAATTCATCAAACCGCAATTATTGATTTTGTTATCGTTCTCTACTAATTCTATAATGGGAGTCCTTTGTTTTTGACAAATAAAAAACATGACCAGAAAACCCTTGAATTGACAACTTAAGGTTCTTCACAGTTTACTTAGATTTGTTTGTCATAACTGTAGCATATATGTAGTAAGTTTGTCCGTTGTTGTTCCAAGAGGAGGCCACTGTCAATGAGACCATGAGTGATGTGTTGCCTGCACGAAATGCATTCGAATAAGAAACATCATGGCTGCCAAAAATACACCCTTACTCAAATGTTTTACTTTTTTAAAGATTAGGGTTATGGTGTATTACTAGGAGATTGGGATTAACTGCGAAGAAGGAGAGAGTTTTGGCCTGATTGCTAGAGGTGGAGATGATGTGGGTGTGTTTTTTGGGGCAGGAATGATAACTGTAGCATCGCATAATCCAATTAGTTCAATAAAATGGATACTAATATGTACAAGACGACCTTCTACAATGATACATGCGTATAGATTTATTTTTTTATACACCTACTTTTATTACGTAAATCTTTAAGTATGCTTTCAAATCAAACACTTATCGGCGCATCCCTTGCACCTCCTATGAGGGCACTGTCTATGGGGCAGGAAATTTGCACCTTAGTAAACAAAAAATATTATTAACACAATATGTTAACAACATGTGTGTTAGTCTATTGTGTTAACGTGTGTTAGTAATTTGCAAACAAATACAATAGACTAACACACATGTTGTTAACATATTGTGTTAACAACATATTTTGTTTACTAAGGTGCAAATTTCCTACCCCATAGAGAGTGCCTCCTATGAGTGCAAATGCTAGTTTAATACAAATCTAAACAAAAAGTCAACATTTGATGACACAGAGAATATTTTTATCAAGATGTACATAATAAAATTAAAAAAACATTAAGAACCAAAACAAACAGAAAAAGAAAAGCATGCACATGAGATTTTCACCATTACAATAATTAATAGTTAAATACATTTCAAACAAAGGCAATCATGGTTAGTCCTTCCTTCACTAATCCTTTTAAAATGTTGTAATAATTAATAGTTAGTATGATTCGCAAGCAATTCACAGAGACAAAATAATTTTTAGATTAATGCGAAAATTCAGATTACACTATATCACAGCAGTACGTAATTACAGATAACAACGTACCGTATTTTAATAAAATTAAATAAACAAACTTAACCTACCGTTTAGCCGACATTTGTTTTTTAAATGGAGTTTAAGACCGTACGACACATATAAGATAATGCCTTGAGTAGATACTTGTCAATTTATTTTTTATTTTTAACTCAAAAAAATAAATTTGATACCCTAATAAAACAACAGTCAGATATTGTAAGCTTCATAATTTTGAAACATGTGGGGCCAATCGTAGAATTTGAAGTCCGTGTACAACAAGCATCGAATAATAAACCATCAACTTGTTTACCTTGGTCAGCATATAAATATATAAAACAAAAAAAAATAGTGAAAGGCCATCAAGACACGTCTTGTTAGGCTTGGCCTGCCATGAATTGAGGCAGGGTTTCGTGTGATGGGTGATGACAATGTCCTTTGGTGAGGAGATGGGTCCCTTGCTAAAGTCTGAAACTTCAGATCTTCCAATGGATCAACAATATGCCTTTATTTTACACCAATCCTTCCATTTTCATGTCAAAATGAAAATTTGTTTGATAAATCTATTATTTCTATATGGTTGTTACATAGACATCTTGGATTGTAGTTCAATAATTGAGTTCGATTGATGAGGTTGATGATATGTGATAAAAACCATCAATCAAGATTCAAATCTTTAAAGACTTATTTGGGTCGGGTTCAATTCATGGATCACTTTAAAAAATAAGATCTCCCTACACATGGTTGTTTGTTTGAAAGGTGAGTTTTGGTTTAGATGTATGCTTACTCAAATTGTTGTAATCTATTATGTATATGGTAAAGATGTTGACATCTATGTAATCTGGCTATTTCCATCAAAAAAAACAAATGCTGATATTTATTGATCAATCGTATAATGTTTTATATAAGTGTCATCTTGCATGTCATTGTTCTCTTTTTATCTTGTAGCTTTTGACTACAGTTTCCTTATATTATCCACATGTTTTCAATTCCAACAAAAGGACCTAATACATATAGCAAAACATTAATAAAAACAACATGGACATGTTATTTTCACCATTACAATAATTAATATTTTATGAGTTTGGGCCAGGTTTCATGCAATGGGTGGTAACAATATCCTTTAGTGAGGATGATGATATTTGAAGTCTAAATTTGTTTAACAAATCTTTTAGTTTTATATGGTTATACTAGTGAGACATTTTGGGTTGTAGTTCAATTGGTTGAGTACAAGTGAGGATGATGGTATGTCATAAAAAAAACTATCAGTCAAGGTTCAAATATTTGGAGATGCATTCAAGTCAAGTTCAACTCTTAGGCAACTTTAGCGAACACAATCCCCTACATATAGTTGTTTAGTTGAAAAATCACTTTTGGTTTAGATGTATGATCACTCGAATCATTATAATCTCCTATGTATATAAGATTTAAAAAAAGTTGACTTTATGTATTCTAATTATTTCATCCAAAAAAAATATTGATTTTTATTGATCAATAGTATAATTATATTGTGAAGTTGGGTTGATTTTTCTAACTATAACTTATTTTTATATAACTTATTCTTACTCTTAGCTTCTACTATATTCTTATAATACATACATTCACATACATTTGTTTTTTATATTAGAAGTAGCCAAAACAAGGGGCTGACCCAAAAAGTAGGAGACAGGGCCTCAACAACAACAATTACCGCACAAGAACAATACAGTAAGCAACCCCGGCACACTAACAACACATGATCAGCCTATCCCTTCCTTTAACATCAAAAACATCAAACACCCACAGAGAATATACCGACTACCCCCAACATCATAGTAAAATGAAAATTAACCATACTACTACAGTAATTAAGAAAACTAACTATCATAGTACTAAGAGCCTGCATGACCATTATCCAACTGTCAATACCAGCATAAGTATCTTTAGAAATAAACAAGCCCAGGGGGCTAAAACCAGAGTTATAAAACCAGAAATCAAAAAAGAAATTGTGGGAGCCAGAGTCCCAACCCATCACATGACCCCACCAGGGATCCAAGTTATTTTTTGTTGGGGTGGGACATGAGTAACTTGGTCCAATCATCAGCAAGGAGCTAGAACGTCTTGTCCATCCCATTAGCTTTACCCTCATCATTTTCCTTCGCCTGCTGCGAGAGGCATATGGTGGTCGCAGATGAATGCATGACTTTGACAACGAACTCTGCTAGCCTATTATAGCTTTTTCCAGCGCGGTAAAACCATCCTTCAGCGCATTAACCCCTTCCTTCAGCCTTTTTATTTCCTTGCCAATGGCAACACATCCTGTACATGGGTTCTCCATCCCTTCCACTTTCTCAGTCGTCTCAGTATTCTTGTCCTTCATTCTGCGGTGCGGGGAGGAGATGGTAGTAGGGGAGGCGTTCTTAGCCCCACCCATTTTCTTAGGGCCAGTATTTGTCGTATTGAAACTCTCAGAGACGTGGGTCAGAACCCTGCTAGTTTCCCTTCCCAAAATATCGCTCCTCGAGTCATCCTTGCAATCTGAGCCAGAATCTACCTCCTCACCCTCAATGTAATTCTCCCTCACTTACATTTGTTAAATCCTACCATCTATTATAATTATTAATATATCTATTTTCATCCAATCATTGTTCATCTTATTTTGATTGTTTTCTCATCTAACATCATTTATATAGTCGTCAAAATAATCTTATTTTGTTATAAAATTTCATATTTTGTTTAGTCAATTGTTCTTGTGCTCTCACTTGAGCTAACTAGGTACTCACTTACAAAATTTGTTACTTTTTGTTAGTATTTAAACATGTTCAATATATTCATTCTAATACATTTGAGAATTCACAAGTCCTCTCTCATTCAGGAGTATCAAAGGATTGATATGTTTCAATTTGGTGTACTAAAATGAGTAACAAATGTGCATACATCAACTTAGAAGTGAACTACTTGTTGTTCCAACATTTGTTCATATTTTTAGGGTTTGATAAACTAGGAGAAGTTATCTCCTTGCAATAAAATGGTAACCAATTCAAGGCATTTTAATTATCACTAGCTCTTGATTAAACAAAAGGAGTAGAGAAGAAAAGTTTAGTGCCTCCTGTCATTTCATTATGTCTTATCTTATTTTGATCTTAGCTAGACTCTTATTTGTATTTTTGTGACTTTCGTATGTTGTGATCTTGTATTGGCATTGTGAGATGCATCTAGTTATAGTATATTCTTTCTTTTACCGATATCATTGTTGACATATATGATAGGTTATGCTTGTGCTTTCAGTGATGATCATATATGCATGATGACCCTACTGCGATGTGACATGATGTTATAATGATGATATCTGGTTTTTTTGCATCTGAGGATATTTGATTATGTTATCTTGATGTTAATTTATAATCATTGATGTATGTGCCAATGATCACTAAGATATCATGTCTTATCATGTATGGTTGTTATCTAAATCAAGGTTTTAATTGATATATGCTCTTAATTGTTGTACATACTATTTAATGCTTTAATATAAATGATTTGATTAATTATGATTTTATTGAGGATTAAATATGAAAGCTGAAATGGTTTTGTAACATTGGAATACATAAGAATGATTACACCACTAAACCATCCTTTCATTAGTTGTATTTTGGATTATTATAAACATGTGCTTTGACTATTTATACTATGAGAAACTACACTTGATGTGCATGTTTTAGTGAGAAGGTGTCAATCATCGACGCTGCCTGGTTCCACAAGTCTAAGCGTGTCTTATCCCCGATAGTGGCATAGGGGATAGTTACATTGGTCGTTCATGATTTTAGCCAATATCGTTCATGTATGGACGATATATCTGTATTTTTTATATTACACCTTCGATTACCATGCGGGTAAAGTTTGGACCTTATTGCATTAATGTGATAAACTAGTGTCTATATGTGCATGTAGAGTATTTGTAGTTATCGAGGCGAGTTTAGTTTAAATGTTGATTTTAATTATTATTGGGTAATTTATATTTTTCGGCAATTTTGTTGTAGTGCTTCTCCGTCTAGTTGGAAATGATTTAATTCGATCTATGTTGAGATGGGTTATTTTACTTGGTTTTAATGTGTTTTGCTTAGTGGCTTTTTAATTTAGTCTTTTTCACTTTTGAGCAAAATTGACTTTATAATTAGAAAATAGAGTTCATTTGAACACTTATGTTATTTTCAACTCAAAATTTCTAAAACCCTCTTTGTGAGCATTCAATCTTTTGCTTTTTGAGAGTGATTACTCTGTTGGATTATTTTGGGTAGTGGATTATTGGATTCACATCATGATTGCTCCGCATTGTCAGAGATCTCAATTGATTTTGAGGTGTCTTCATTTTCTTTCATTTTTATACATTTGTAATTGTGTGAGGTAGGAATTCGAATTTCCTCCTTGTTTCTCAATGGAATTGTTTTATATTTGTTTCGTGGGATGAATACCTTCCCTCTCACCACTTGTTTGATTAAATTTAGTGCATGGTTGGACTTATGTGAATTTAAATTCAATTTGAATATGGAAATTATGTTATGTTGTCTAGATTTTGGGAGAATGAATGAAATTCAATTTTTAGTGTACTTCTGTAGTGTTGGGAAATTATAAAGCCAAAGGTTATCTTTACATTTTCCAATTTTGAACTTTCATTTTCGAAGCTTTTCCATAGCCTTTAATGGCAAAATTGATTTGGACTAGTTTTTGGTCCAATGAATATTTGGTAAGAGTTGAAATTTTATTGTTTTAACGTGCTTTTATAATATGGAATAATGGATTTAGTATATGGAATTTTATTAGAGGGTTTGAGACCGTCTCCTCGTAATTTGAGCCATGTGAGTGTGCTTCCATGCATAGGCTTCTACTTTTGTTGTATGGCTATTTTTGCATTGTTGAGTTGTTATTTAGAGTTTGTGAATGTTGGTGTTGAGACCGCATTCTCGATATTGAGAATTATGCCTCTTTTGACGGGATCTTAAAAAAATCGTACTCTTGGGTGAGACCAATTGAGTGCACCTTGATCCACGAGTGAAACAAAAATCTTGATTTCTTCATGGCTTTTTGTTTTTAGTCCTTGCATTTTCCTTGTTGATTTTCCATACGTTTGTGTTGAGACTACTTTTAATGTATGGATGTATGGTGTTGAGATTGCATCTTCAAGTATAGTTGAGCTATGCCTATTTGACAGGATTTGAGTGACTCATGCTCTTGGTTTGAGACCGATCGAGCTTACTTTGTCTTCTTCATGTTTATTGGCTTGGAATCTTTTATTTCCTTGTACTTTTATTGCTTGGGCATTGCATTATTTTCTTTTTGTTGTAATGAAATGCTCGATTAGTGTAGGGTAGTGTAATGGATTTCTCTCCAAGGTGGGATGGGACACAAAGGGATCTCTAGGGTAACTCTTCGTAGAGTTCTTAAAAATAACTAATAACTTAAATAAATAAATGGGCTAAAACATAATAGCAAGGTTAAACTAACATGATTATCATGGTCATCTAAGCGACGTTGAGAAAGTATAGGTGTGGTTGTATGAGCGACGTTGAGAAGGTATAGTTGTGATCATCTGAACAACATTGATCTAGCATAGCCATGGCCATCTATGAATTTTGAGCTAGCACACTCATGGCCATATGAGTGACGTTGAGTCTACATAGTAGAGCCTCCTTGATGAAAGGATTGTTTGAAGTCTCACGGGCCACCATGTGTCGTGTGATGACACTCAATTGTTGATTCTCTCCACCATACCTTTTCTTAGGTCTGAGTAAAAGCACAATAATCTGTCACCCTTTTACAAAGGAAAAGGACGACAAAATCAAAGTTGTTCAGCTTCAATAGTATAAAAGTGACATTTATGTTTGGAATTTGAAGATTATGTAAACTAATAAAAT
>MU226248.1:1169874-1229757 GCA_018584345.1 Thuja plicata
GGGGTCTAGTTCCTGCCAAAATATTATATGTAAATAAACATTTTTTCCCCTAATTTCAAAATATGTTATAGATGACATATATAGCTAGTGCATGAAGAAATAAAAATTGGTTTGTGACCTATATTTTCTTTTTTATAACAATTCAAATTCCAACTCACCTGAAATCTACAGTTTTCATCTCCCGCCATATTTTTCATAACAAATATATCCCAATCAAAAAATATATATATATTCTTGAAGAGGAATCTCTCTTCTAGTGCACCATATGTTTTTCAAATTTATTTAATATGTTTTACTATTTTTTTTCTTTCTCGAAATCAACATCTCCTTGACTGTTAAAATACCTACTTGCAAAATTATTTTTAATTATAATAGACTATGTATAATTAAAACACTATAAAATCTATAAGAGATATTCTTGACTCTGATCTCTACAAAAGGGTATTTTTGTATTTTTTAAAAAATATCATTAAAAAATCTTAGAGTTATTGAAATGTCACTTTTCTGAAATAATTTTATTTCTACGGTAATTGGCCTCAAAGTGGTATAAAACATGCATTTAATAAACATTTCCAATTGGAAAAGTTAAAAACCTTATCTAACTTAACTATAATGAATCTAGCTGGACCATATGTTTGGCCAAAATTAATTTTTAGTTAGAAATACTAAAATTCAGCTGTGCTGATAAGTTGTCCTAAAAGGTGACAGATTATTGTGCTTTTACTGAGCATGGAGAATGCGGAGAATCTCAATGTGGAGTCAAGGGACATTGAGAATTTTGAAGACATCATTATACAAAACTCCCAAAATGTTGATGACTTGGTTGATATTGTTATCCACTATGCAGAGAAGAATACCCCTGAGAGGAATTTCCAAGCGGAGGAAGTACCCATTCTTGATGAGTTTGTAGAGGGCATGAGACATGATATGCAAGTCTCTCAAGGTACCCAGGATAATTTTGAAGAGGACAACGTGGACACCAGTGAGCGAAGAGTCAGAGAATCCTCTATTAGAATGGTCTTTGATGACTTCGATGATAAGGAGGAAGTTACTAATGGGGCTCTTCAAACTGCCAAAGCTTGGGCTCTATATTCTTTCAGATACAACAAGTGATGTTTCCATGAGATAAAGAGGCTCACCCTCAAATGCAGGAAGTTGGAAGCTACTAATGTCATCCTTCAGGAGAAGTTGGAAAAAGTTCTCAACGAGGGCAACTTGACCCAGAATTCGAACATTGTCCTCGATGAAGTGCAGAACAGGATGAATAAAATGGAGAGCACTATCATGGACATTCTCAAGCATAGTAAGGACAGTATGATAGCGTCTAGCAGCAATTTGAAAATCCTAGTCAACTTGCTAGACAACAGCATGGGAGAGGAAGATTATCAGAAGAATGATGTTGAGGTGGCTACTGGTGGTCCAAGCTCTAGAACCCGAGCCAACAACAAGAAGTCTCCTGCTATGAAGATGAACATGGAAGAGCCAAAAAGCAGTATTGTGAGCATGGATGAAATCCGAGCCAGAATGGATGAAACCCCAGATGAAAAAGCTAGAATTCTTAATATTGTTAGTTGATTGGGTGCTTTGGCTTGTTTTTTGTCTTTTGTGTTGGTTTTTAGTTTTTTGTTGGTTGTGCTGCCCTTCTATGGGTTGTTCGTTGTTGGCGTTCTTTTTTTAGCTGATCCTATTTCTTCCTATCTTTTGCTTCTAGCTTTGTAAAGGGTTTCGAGTCCACTTCAAAACTTGTTTTTACCAGTAATCAAAACTTTGGATACTACAAGAAGCTACATTTATTCAAAAATATAAAACTATAAATTAGTTCTTTTATTTACAAGGTGAGTTTAAAGTTATTTATTCACTTTACAATAATTTTATTCATTTAAGAATTTTTTTTATATTTACTTTAAAATAATACAATTCTTACGT
The DNA here is from genome assembly GCA_018584345.1 of Thuja plicata. Taxonomy (NCBI): domain Eukaryota; kingdom Viridiplantae; phylum Streptophyta; class Pinopsida; order Cupressales; family Cupressaceae; genus Thuja; species Thuja plicata. The sequence continues at coordinate 1,171,801 of MU226248.1, forward strand.
ATTTAAAAATTATAAAATTATTCTTTAATAAATTAAAGTTGCTTTTAGATAGATATTTTAAAAATATGTGTATATTCCATATAGAGAATAATTAAATTTGTAGAAATCAATTTTGAACATGTATCATTTTCGTAATTTGTAGTTAAGATTTAAACAGATTTGTCATGTTACTTATCAAATCATTTTCTCTACATGTATTTATTCAACATTACTTTTCAAATATAAAAATATTTCTATGTAAAAAATATTAAAATATATAATCGTACTCCTACATAACTTTGTTAAAACATATTTAAAATTCTATTTTATAGAATATAATCTTCCCAATTATTAAATTGTGTATCACAATAAAAATGGCCTTATAATTCAACTCTCACAACAAATAGGTAGGTAGATAGAATTACAATCATTAAGCCAACTATTGGTGTTTGAATTTTGGTAAAAGGCTATTTCTCGTGTGATGAATGAATGGGTATACATAAAGAGTTGAAAATGGGTATACAAGTAGTTGAAAAGAGAAACGTTATTCGAGAAAAAGTGGTAAAGTAGCCATTGTTCTCGTACGCCTTTGAATTGAATGCATATTACAATTACGTCCCACTCATTTATTTTGTTGCAAATGAAGATTCCAATTTCTATCCCATGTGAAACCTATCAACAACACCACATTCCTAAACTATACAATACGAAAACGATACATTTCATTTGCACATAACCCATTTTAAAGCACCCAACTTAGGTCTCAGTCTGCACAACATGACTCTTCATTGATATACACAAAAAATTAATATATTCTACCAGTCTACACTATAGGAAAAACAAGTGCCATTCACAATGAATGAATGGTCAAGATTGTAGTTGATTATTGGAAAACAAATCAACAAAAGAGATGTTTGAATATATATATAGTTGATTATTGGGAAACAAATTAACAAAAGAGATGTTTGAATATATATATATATATATATATATATATGATGTTTATGTAAAGTAGAGAACAAGTACCATTAATAATAAAGGAATCTCCAAATCACCTTCATATATTGAGCACCAAATATCAATAAAAGAGATGTCTGACAATATATTTGAAGAAGATTAAGCCAAAGAAATATACTAAATTTTATTTAACTACTAAGTAAATTTGTGTAAATGTAAAAAACTAAATACATATTATCAACAAATAAAACAGACCCTCACTGGGCTTGGTGTGTGTTCTTGTACCTTTTAGACACGGTCTTGAATCAATGGGGATGAGGTCCCCCAGATTTGAGACCTCACTGGTTCATAGCTCCCGTCAAAAGTCACTATTAGCAATGAAAAAAAACACTTATTTATTTTACAAGAATCAAGTTTGTTGCTTCTAAATCTTTATGACAAAATTTCAGAGTTGTTACCAAGTACTCAGAATCCCAAGTCCATGAAAAAAGAACTTTAGTTATTTGACAACAAAAATGTGATAAAAATATGATAGAATACATCATAGAAAATGCTGTCCACAACGACATTTCTCTCTAAATACATTTCTTTCATAATACATAAAGTTAACAAACTAATATTTATTTGAAGAAAGATGTGCTTGTCAAGCCACAAACTTATCAAAACTCTGGTAAAAGATTCAAATGGTTTGAAATTTTTATTAGAAAATTTGTCCACCCATCTATTATTTGGTTATACTAGGATTAATTTTTTTACCATATATTGTGACCTTTTAAAAGTATTAAAAACTCTCATTCATTAATACATTCTAAAACAAATTTTGTAATCATTAATAATATTAAAAACCCAAAACTTATTCAAAAAAATTAAATATTAAAATAAAAAAATTGTTGCTTCTGTTAGTAGATTAGAGCGATATAGTGTCAAGGGATAGGGGCTTATTTGCAAACAAAATTCCAATAAATTTTATATTACAATGAAAGCCACTGTTGAAATTATATAAAACATAATTACAGAACATCAACTACCCTCCCTCACACAAATTGCATTCATCTTTTTCCAGCATACAGTCCACATAGCATTCACACAAATTGGGGTGCGTTGAATTTTTCACTAACTTTCAGAATGAATAGAAATTCAAGTAAAGCATTATTGTGAAGAATCTGAGTTAATATTCAAGCTTAAAATTTAGAACCCCAAATAGCATTCGTTGAGATCCACTTGGACTGATTCAGGAATCAATGGAATTGAATACCTACAGTAATGGATCCTTCCCATTGGTTGTCTTTTCACATTGCCAAAGAGCACAAGAAACCCTTGCAGCCATGCAAAAGACAGGAATTCCTAATTTTCTAAATGTAACGATATATACACTGAATATATCCCTGAGACATTCATTGCACCGACAAGATTTTTCTATTTTCCTAAATGTAAAGATATATACACTGAATATATACCTATGACATTCAATCTTCTGAGTTATGAAGTTTTTTGGCAAAAATATTGATGCAAAACTTCTACTACACAATCTAATCGAAAACTTCGTAGCTCGGAAATATAGATAATGGAAATCTGACATCTTTAATTCATTGCCCTGATTGACACAACAACACCGCTGTTCTTGCAGCTCGCAGCAGGACAGATCTTGCAAATTGAAAAGCTTAAGTAAATGAAATCACATTCATTACTCAGAAATTGAAGTACTTATGGATTTATTAACTATTATAAGCGGCCAGAAAAAGCTAGACATCTATAGATCAGCAGTGCTTAATCTACAAACCAGCAATGTATATATCTCGGTATGAAAAATTTCCATTCTCTTACAACTGTTACACAGTATAGCTCAGAACAGAGATGTGTTAGTAACTATAAATATAACCTGCATATTATAACTGGCGGCCAGAAGCAATACAACGCCCTCAAATACACAAACTAACTTAAAAAAAACAGCCCATTAAATGCAAAGCAAAAAGGACTCTACAGATCAAATGTATTTAATTCGGGCTACTTCCATAGATCAATTGACGCAGACCACTTTGTTCCCCTCGCCATAATGCTGTTGCTGCTTGGGAGACTCGAACCTTCGACTTACTAGTACACTGTAAGTACATTGAATTTCCAATTCGTCATAAAGAGAAACAATCCTTAACTCCGCCGGATGTAAAGGGACTCGAACCCTGGTCGAACGGGAGCTCGATCCAGGGCTAGGGCTAGGGCTAGGGCTAGGGCTAGGTTAGGGTCTCATTAATACTCGGGCATAAGCTGTGTGATTTTCCCTTCTTCCGCAGCCATACCCTGTTCCGTAACCCTGAGCCAAATGCAAACGGCTGTAAAGCTCACAACCAGGCTGAGTAAACCGCTTCCGAGCCCGATCCCTACAATAGCCAGCACAGAAAGGCCTCGATTTTTCGGCAGCGGCAAAGGATAGCCGTAAAGCCGCTTGTTCCCCACAAAGGAGCTCGCATTAAATCTAGGCAAGTTCACAGTTCGATTCACGAGCGTCGTCGGAATCATACCCTGCAAATCGTTGTGCGAGACGTCGAAGGTACTGAGCCTCGCCAGAAGACCAAGCTGAGGCGGAATAAGCCCGCTCAATTTGTTGCTGTGCAGATCGATGACATTCAGATAAGCGCAAGCAGCGAGTTGCGGGGGAATCGAACCCGTGAGCTGATTGACGCTGAGATTCAGCACGGCGAGATTCACCAGAAACTGTGCTTCTACTGGAATCTCGCCGGAAAGAAGGTTAGCCGAGAGATCGAGAGACTGCAAATTGGTGCAGTTGGAAATGAAGGGCGAAATCGAGCCCGTGAGTCCAAATCCGGCGAAGCTGAGCTTGTAAACCCTCTCATTGTTGCAGGTCACGCCTTCGAGCTCGGAAAACGTGCCGTTGCAGGGCGACTGTAGCTTTTGCTTCGTCCACTGCCTCAACTTCTGGGCGGGGTCCTGAATCGAACCCATGACCCCTGAGAGGCAGGCTATGTCTTCAGGATCGACAGACGCATTGAGCAAATCAAAGCAGAAACAAAAAACCCACAAGACCAACAGTTTGTCCGGCTTGCCCATCGTATGGGATTCGAACTCTGGACGGTTGGGTTCTCAAAGCATCTGCATCAAAAATACCAAGAGAATAACAAGGCTCCCTAAAATTTCCCTCATTTTCTGGTGGGGTTTCCAGTGATGGCGCTAAATAAAGCGCTACAGTAACAGGTAACTTCTGATAAGATTTTACGGGAAGTGCTCATAATTACGCATCTTCGTGGCGTCAGTGAATGGACTGATTTATTTAAAGACCCGATGCACGACCCGCGTTTCGATCCCGGGACCAGCGGATATTATTATTAAATCTACACCCCCCTACGAACTCTCCGCCAGATATGGCCTGGTTTTAGCGTGCGGTTCTATGGAGAGGGAACGACCTTTGCACATTTGTTTGTCCGAGATGCTTCGTGTGCCCTTTACATTAAAAACACATATTCTTAAAAGTTGTAAACCCCTTTATTTTCCCCTTATTACCCAATCAAGAGAGACTGTCAATGTAGAATACCAAAAATAAATTTAAAAAAAATTGGCTGCCAACTTACCAACATCAATAAATAAACAAACCAACTTAACAACATCAATAAATAAATCAAATTACCAAAATTAACTAAATAATATTGAAAGTTTATTTATGTTCAATGATGTTGAGTTCAAATCTTTTATAATACTAAAAAATAATTTAATAATATTATATTGATATTTACTAAAGGTCAATGTTGGTTTTTTCTATAGTATGATGCCTCAATTGTGGTGCAAACTGGATCTTGTGTAATTCTTGAGTTGTTTAAATGGGGATGGGGTCCCTCATTTTACCTCTATAAAAGCAAAAATATTTACCCTTATGAAAAGTGGTTACAAAGGTGAATTGAACTAAATGAAATAGATGAAGCTTTTATGGTAAAAATATGTTATGAAATATGAAAAGTTATTAATTATTGTAGAGTGTTCAACCTACCACGATATTCACATCAATTACATTGATATAATAAACGTGAATGCCTTGAGTAAGTTTTTTTTTTGAAGAAAATATAACAATGGTTGTAGATTTCTTGAGGATATTAGATCAATTACATTGATACACTCATGAGTAAGTTTTTTGAAGAAGAAAAGATAATAAGGGTTGTAGATTTAGTGATCAAGATGTTTCGGGTTTCGCTTGCATTTTTGTTTGTTGGCTAACTATGGGTCACGCAATTTGGCCTCGAGGACATTATTAAAAGCATTCATTCAATAAGAATAAAAAATTGAAACTAATATTTAGTTGGGAAACATGTAAGTGATAATTGAAATGGGAAGTGAAGCAATGTTTACTTACCTCTTTTGTTGACATGGAAATATATAATCTTTTGTTGACATGGAAACATATAATTATGTAAATATGTTTGATGATCAAATGTAATGTTTTGTTGTCTTAATCTATTTTACCTACTTTATTATAGGCTACTTCTTGTGTTCTACTCTACATCAAAACATCATTATGTGTCATTTAATTCATGAAAGGTGGGATCTTGCTTGAGGCACAACAATTTTATTCTCAATTGTTGTTGACGTCTATACATAGAGGCATGTGGATAATATCTTCTTTGCAACTAATGTGGCACTTAGAAGCGCCTTTGTACACTTATGTAAGATGAAAGAGGCATTAAACTTCCTTGGCTCTTGGTCAAACCTTGTCAATTTCATAATATTTGAAGACATTACAACCATGCCTATATAAAATGTCCAGTGTATTATTTGTCAATGAATGATGCAATATTTGATAACTACTTGATAATACTTTTAGAGAGCTTTTAAATAATAACACATTATTTATACTACTTTCTTAGTTGCTTAATTCAAACATTATAATGTGTAAGTTGATAGGTAATGGTCAAATTAGGAAAGAGTAATTTGAATAATAAATGTGTCAAAATTAGGAAGTAATAATGGGCACTATTCTAAGGGACCAAATTACATGTTCGCTTCAGTCAAAGACTAGAATTGATTGAGTGAAAGTCAATCCTTATCATTGGATTTAGATGAGTTTTGGGTAGTTAGGATAATGTTTATGTGAACTTATGCATTAGGTAGACCAAATTATATAGTAGAAGAACATATTTTCAAGGTAAGGCATAAGTGAGTTTAAATTGAGAGAGTAAGAGAGTAAATCCTACAAAATTATATTGGTTCATTATTAAAGTAAAAGAGGCTAAAAATGGATGAGAGGCAATTATATATAACGTGTAAAAAAATGGTATGAGTGTTGGAGAATATTACTATGATTCATTAATGTTGTTTTATTTAAATATAGAAGAATAAGTAACAAATAAATGAGCATGAAATTTGAATCTAACAAACAAAAAGGTACACCTAAATTGAACATGTCTCACTATCTCAACAACGATTGAAATTGTTCTTGTTATCCTTGGACATATATAGTAAGTGCAATTTTAGACAAACACATAATATAAATAACAAAGATGGGATAGCAAAACAAATCATAAGGCTTCCTTTCAATTTATATAATGTTTGAACATTCTTCAAATCATCATGTCTCTTATTGTTATAAAAAGTCCAAGACAAACCATTATACAATGAGCATTCATTAGTCTTGATAAGAAAATTTATTTTTGCAACTTATCAATCTTTAAGAACATAGCATAGGTTTAGGGAATGCAAGATAACCAAATAGTTGTTTGGTATAGGAAATTGTTATTATAAGCAAGAGGAAGTCATTTAAGTCTCTTTTAAAACAAACAACCATTACAAAAACTCATGAGACAATGAATTGAGGAGGAAAATTGCCTCAATCTTCAAAGTTTTCCTCTAGTTTAATTGGTTACAAGTTCATTGTTAGTTTTCTCATTTTGAGTGCTATTATATGCAGTTTACTTATAATCACAAATTTATTTACCTTGTTTTGTGTTCTAATAAAATGTTTATCTAGAAATATTAAAAATCATGTTAGGTTTACAAAGGTTGAATGCAAACCAATATAAGATCTTATAGAAATAGAGAAGGGTGTCCAATTATTTTTATAAACTATCACCATAATAAGATATGATGTTGTATCATTAGTAAGAGGAATGAAATCAAAGCATTGTTTGATATGTCAACGAAGGAAGTACTTGAGCACATCAATATAAAGTACAAATAGAGCTAATAAGATAATATATTTTTACACTAATAATACATTGATGTAGTAAGAGATTCAATAAAAGCTAAGAAATCAACTAATATCTCATAAAATTTGAAAATTAAAATGGAAAGTCTAGAACAAAAATGCCTGAAATAATTTGAACCTCTTTTAGTAAATTGAATTCTTTTCTGTAGTGTGCAAGGAAACTGTAGACTTTAGAGAAGTGTTTGTTGATGAAACTTCTATGGTAAGCCCAATTTTGTTTTTATAGTAAGATAATAAGCTCTAGAAAAGTATTTACTAATGAAACTTCTATAGTAAGATTAGAAACAATCTTACTCAACACAATGAAATTTATTTAAAAATCTTGTTAAGTGCAATTGAGTTGGGTAGTACAAGGACACGTGACCTCCTAGGAAGGCCTAATGCTTCACCTTTATGAGCATCACCTAGATGGAATGAGTGCTAAGATACCATTCATTCTCATAAGAAATTGGTTCTTGTGAACCGCTACTCATGAAACATAGACAAATGAGCGTGACTTGAAAACTATGTAGTTGAATCCTAATAGAAGTATCATGATTCAACGAAACTTAGATAGTAAGATTTTTTTTTAAAAAAAATCTTACTAAACATGATGACCTTTATTTCAAAAACATGTTAAGTGCACTTGAGCTGGAGTAGTAGTGGGATGAGTGACCTTCTAGGAAGGCCCAATGCTTCACCTCAATGAGCATCACCTAGATGCAATGAGTGTCAAATGTACCACTCATTTTCATGAGAAATGAGTTCTTGTGAATCACTACTCATGAAAAATGGGTCATCAAGTTTGACTTGAAAATTATGTAGTTGAATCCTAAAAACTAATTTGACTTGTTATGGAAAATATCTCCTTTTTATTACTCTTAAATTAATCAAAAACTTATGATTATCTAAATTAAATTTTATATTTAAAATACTAAGACAATTTGAAGCTCTTTTAGCAACTTGAATACTTTTCAAAATTGTGTGAAGAAACAATAGACTTTAGGAAATGAAAGGAAAGGTTCTTTTATAGTCCACTATTACTCCTTGTGGGAGGCATCCATTATGCTACAAACGAGGCGTGCATACCCTACTTCGCAGTGGGATTTGAACTTGTGACCTCCCTTTCAAGAGTACAAGTTACCCACCACTAGGCCAACTCAGGAACTATAAAAGTGTTTGCCAATGAAACTTCTATTGTAAGACCAAAAACCATCTTACTAAACATGATGCAAATTTTCCAAAAACCTACTTTATTAAACACTCTTCAATTAATCAAAAAACTTATGAGTATCCAAATTCACTTTTAAATGTAAAATATATAAAATAAATAACAACTATAACCTTAGGAAATATATGAATCCGTCATAGGGAAAGAACACCAATTATCGTCCATGTTTCAATTACCGCACACTAGATTTCACAAATTAAAAGCCCACTAGAAAAGCATCTATGAGCGAATAGTCGCCCATTTTTTGGAGAAAAAAAGTTAGTAATTAGATCAATTGTGTAAGTTTATCAGTACTAATAATGCACGATTATTGGGGCATTTGTGCAAAAGTATTAGATCAATTTTGCAAAATTTTCTCTTGTCAAAGCAAATAGGTAATGGGTCAATAGGGAAAATGTTTCAACAACGCTTTGAAATTACCACTTTTAGACTCTTGCACGTATAATGGATCCAATATTCGTCTTTGTTATTCAGAAACTAAAACAATAAATATTAAAAGTTAAGTAGCATACAAAAACAGCTAAAAAATCTTCAAAATCTAATGTACCATTTAGATTTTACAATATATAAATTTAGCTATAATAACTACTAATATACTTCACCTAAAAAACAATTAAGACTTGTACAAATATATTTCAATTCATATCCAAAAAGTGAAGTTACTTGAATTACTTCCCTCTTTATAAAGACTATCAAAACCAACTCCCACCAACCCCCTTGAAAAAAATACAAGCACGATTCTTTATGCTTGACTTCTTTTTATGCTTTCTAACAAGTACTTGATTCCTTCCATCTACTATGATGCTCAAAAATTACTAATTAATTAAGGCCAAAGTCAGCTAAGTTATATGCAATTCACATTACTTATGTAGAAACCAACCATTCTCCAGCTATGCAATATTATTTAGAATCACTTTTTTTTTTTAATTCATAATTAGAATCATTTTTCAAAAATCTAGTGTAATTAACTACAAAGCAACTTGGTGGTTTGATTAGGTAGCTAACATGCAAGAATGATGAGTAAAATAAATAAAAAAGAGTGTCTGACCGTTATCAGTGAAGATTGTTTGTTTCAGTCAACTTGTGTATGAAATGTGCAGCTTTCCCTTTCTTTCTTCCTTTCTTGATATTCGCGCGACCTCGACATTGACACCGCCATTGGCCCCACCACCATCTTTGGCACGTCAGCAGCGAGTAGATGCCATGTCACACCCCACTTGCACCGCTCAGTCCACTCAACATTCCCCCACATACTTACCTACTAGTATAGATGATGCCATGCAATGAGCGTGAGCAATTCTCTTGTCTTTTCTTTTCTTGGCTTTAAATAATTGAAGTTGATGTTTTTCATTCTAGGAAAATAAAGGGATATCTGCCATGATGTCAGACTGCCAGACCTGTTTCGAACACATGACTTGGTGGTTATTATTTTCCCTTCAGGGAATTTGGACAGCTGGAATGGAGTTTTAAAAGGTCTTGTTTTCCATCAGTTGTATATGGCCTAGTTACTAGATATTCGGTGTACATTGAAGTCATGCATTTCTTCTTCTTTTTTTAAATTGAAGAAGTTTTTTTTATTAAAATAATGTAAAAGAATATAATTTAAGAAGCAGTACTAAGCTGCTACAAAACAGTAAGTTTCAAAGTTGGAGAATACATAATTTTACATTTACTCTAATTTATAAAACATATTAGAATTACATGTCTTAACAACCACATACAATATAGTAACATATGGAGTTACAAATTACAAGACTACAATACTTTTTAAATACATTTACATCTCAAGTGAACACGAAATTGAAGAGCATCTTTGACTGTATTGTCCACTCCATTCTAAGTAGAAGACCTTGTGCTATAACCACATTCCTTTTGTTCAACAGAAGCCTGGCTTGAGGCTTGATTTGTTGAATCTGAAAATCAATCTTTAAATTCTTCTCAACCTCAGCTTGTAGTTGAAAAGCAAGTGAAGTCAGACAATAAAAAATGTCTAAGTAAAGCCCTAGAAATGCAGCGCCCTTGTGAGCGCCATTAAGATGATTAAAATAAACTAAACATATGTATCTCCATATGTGAGACAAAATGACATGTTTGACTCTATCACCAATGATATTAGCACATAACCCCACTCCAAGAAGGGCTTCTTTCCAATTTAGTTTATATTCAAAAATAGTTGGTAAATCATTAAAAACTAAAAATCATTGTTTCTTGACAAACTAGCATCCCCAAAAAATGTCTTATATTTTTTGGTCTTTGACAAAATGGACCATTAAGTGGTTGGACCATCATACTCAGTACTATTTAGGTGTTTACAACATGAACTTTGTCATTACATGAGATGATGCATTCCTTTTTTGTGGACGAAGTTTTTCTCGTGATCTATGCTTGTATAGGTTCCAACATAATGTTTATAAAATATGGGAGTTGTAGAGGTGTAGTAGAAGAGTCCGTGGAAAATTGAGGATGGATGGATATGCAGATATTTGATGTCAATGTAGTTTGAATTGAATGAAAGCTTTTAAGGACATTTAGGAGATTAGATAGTTTATTGGATCAAGAAAAATATCTTTAATATATCTTTAGGTTCTTTTTTTATGTTGGAACTCCTATTATTACTTTTGACAAGGAAGATACAATTGGTTAATTTTTACCCTTAACTAGTGTATGTTGTCCACCTTCAAGCTCGTAAGTTGTGTGTTCCATGATGAAGTGTCATTTCGTTTCTACCCTCCCATCACTATAAAAAGTACAAATTCTTTCTTCCTAAGTTTCCTTTGATATCTTCCACGTACCATTCTCACAACTAAGATGATGTAATCTCGTCCTCAATTGTTCAACTAATAACCTCACTTTTCCTTTAATAGTTATCCCTAAATATGTTCTTTCACCATGGTCCTTAGTTGGGTTAAACTTTTTGATGTAGTATGTTTTTTTTCTTCTATTATTTATTCAATTGGTGTTAAGACTTATATAATTACTTTCTTTATTTATTTTTTTGGTGTTAGTACACTCTTGCAAGTTGATGCCCAACTTCTTCATCCAATTGTTATTTTTCTTCATTCAAGTTTTCTTCCTATAGTCTAGAACTCCTTCACAACCATTTTAGGCCAACCTTTTATTTTAAAATTAGAGATATTAATATGGATATTTTTAAATATATATTAGAAGATGATGGAAAAACAAAGGATGATGATGACTAAAAAATGAGGGGTAGTAATGTGTTTATCATTTACAAAAAGTTTATTTTTTAATGAATGATGGATCATAGAGTGTCATCAAAATTTTATTTTCAATATTACATGACCTTCAACATAATTGGATCAAACAATTGATCTTAAAAATTTCACATAATTTATATGAGCTAAAGTGATGAAAGATTTAGCTCATCACTTATTCAATCATATAAGATCAATTATTTGAATCACTAAACTTTGATCCAAAACTAATAAATTGGTTATCCTTGAGACTTAGTCGCCTTCACATTGCAACCAATCTCTCCAACTAGGACATATATTTATCACCAATATCAGCAAGTCTAAGCTTTGCACATAAGATTGAATAGGACTAACTAGATATTGCAAATATGTTGTTGGTTGATCCACCTTTTCTTGAAGCTACTCACCAATTTCCTTAGCTTTGTACATTCTTTGGAAAGTGATCTATCATAGACTTTACATTCTTTATTTCCCTCTCTTGTCTACTTCTTGAGTGCCACTTGAGACATATAAAGATCTTATGCTATTGTTTTTCATCCTTCTTTATTACATAAATGGGTAGCATTTCTTGCAAATGTCATGATTTCAACATGTGCTTAAGAGAATATGGGAGAAGTAATTAACCATTATCTTGATGATCCTCTTTTTCCTTTTCAAACTATACTTCATTGTTGTTTTGGAATCTTAACTTGCTCCTTCGTAGGGCTCTTTCTGGAGGTGGAAGAGATCTTTGTGGAGACTCTTTTGCAAAGGTAGAGAATTCTTAGGAGGAGATGAAGGAGGAGAAGGGGACTTATGAGTAAGAGACAATTGAATTGGTAGAGAAGGATGAACCCTAACAATACAAGTATATTTTGCACTAGTGGGGGCTCCTTGGGGGGGAAAGTAGGTTTCTCTTAAGCAGATCAGGTCTTATAAGAAGGAGAAGAAGGTGACTTCTATGGAGATGAAGAAGGGGGAGTTAGGTTTCTTGTATCTTCAATTTCCTTAATGTTGCCAAAAAATATGTGATTTGGTATCTCTTCTTCCTTATTAGCTTCTCTATATCATCAAAAGGTTCCTTCCTTGACTCATCAATGTTTACCATTTTATCCATGGTTTTTAATATGGGTAAAGTTGTTGAAGTAGAATAAGCTTACTTTTTTCTTGGAGATGTCTTTGCTTTTTCTTTTTTCAAATAAAAGTGATCCTACCTTAGTTCTCACGGGCCTTTAGTTTCTTCTTTAAACATGAGATATTTCTTTTTAAATTAAGCACATTGAAATAAGGGATAAAAAAACAACTAACCTTGATATTTTTGGCAAAACATGAGTACTCTATGTAAACATTGACAAGTTACAACACATATGTACTATAATGTGTACATGTTACACCTTGAAGTAAGTCCAAGACATAATATTTACATATTATACAATGTATGCACTATGTTTTATAAAAATAATGCAAAACAAAAATGCACTCACATTATGTCTTGCATTGTTTTCAATATCAAAGCAAAACAAAGCATGTTCACATTTTTTATCTAATGATTTTTGTGAAACCTAACATATACATGTTCTCTATATAATGCATATGTATTTTCTATTCCAAAAATTTAAATTTTCTATGCTCATGTCCATTTAGCTTTGAATTTTTGAGCTTAAGAATTAGACATCTGTTTTGGCTCCTTATTGTGTATTTTCAACATAAAATAGTGAATTCAAACTTCTATATTGTCAAAGTTCTATGTTTTCCAATTAAAATTTATAAAAACACTAATAAAATGACAAGCTACTTTTAAGCATTATATTGACATTTTTTTAATATTTTCAATAAGTTAATATGTAATATACCAACTTTACATTAGTTCAACTTTAATAAATGAACTAAGAAAGTATAAGTGGGTTTTTCCTTTGTCAAAAATTCTCTGAATTTTTATCTATGGTATCCCCTATACATGTTTTGTACTTTAATGTCCTCAAAAGGTCCAAAAATGTTCTAATTATTGAAGCTATAGAAGTCATTTTGTAATGTCCCATTTTTAGCACATGACGTCATTAGCCTATTTCTCCATGGTCACATAGGCTAACCATGACATTTAAAGGATCTTGAGGAAATTTGACCCAGACAGTTTGAGTTGCAAGCAAATTCGAGGTGTTTTGGTGTGGTTTTAGGATACTTACTAGTTATAATAAGTAAGTTTGGCTAGATCGGTATCATCAATGATTCTCGGATGGTATCATGTCGACGATAATTGTTTAATATCGACTAGAGATTTTAGTAATCATTTGACATTATCTATTTATTTATCGATAATGTTAAGTTATAGAGTTAAATTAAAATATTTAAATCTATTGATATGGGGACTAAAGTTAAAAGGGAAAAGTTGTTTTAAAAATTAGAATTTTCATTTATTAATGGTACTTTGGCAAAGGAGACTTAAAATACACAAGAAAGTGTTTCTATTTATCCCACATTGATTGGTGAAGTGGGTGGGCTCTCCTATGGATGTTATAAAATACTCTTAAGAGTTCATTTTGAGTATGTTGGAGTGAATTAGAGAATTATGAGTTGTTTGGAGAGTTCATCGTTAATAGTTTGTGAGGATGAAATCCCTCATGAGAAAAAATCTCTATGTTGTTGAAAGATATAGTCTGGGGATTCAGCTGGTGCTGGGATTTAGGTAAACAAAATCATACATCAAGAGTTCTTATTTACTAGGTTGAGAGATTTGAACTTCATAGTAGAACTTGCAAAGTAGTGTTGTGAGGAGTTTGGAAATATCATTTGTTGTTATAGACATTCATACATATATGGTCATACCTCACTACTGAAAAAACATTATTCATGCTTGTTGGGTTGTACCTTCTTGTTTTGGTTGTCTGATTCATGTTTGGTTATACTATTGAAGCTTCAATCATAGTAGAAGATGGGCATTGGGGCTTAGAGGAGGAATCGATTAGATTTGTAAGACTTTGAACAACATCTTGTGAAAGTTTAAACCATTTCCTAGTATTATTTCTTCACAGTACTTGACTAGAGCTAAAAGGTTACACCTAGGGTAAATGAAGGATATATTTCTATTTTATGGACTAATATTCTTCATTTCCAACATGGCCACCAATTAGCATGTCTGAAAAATATTTGTAAACACATTTCATTGAAAGTGGAGTTGAACTTAATAAGAAATATGCATTTCTAGATTTGTCTTACTATGACTGTGTTTGCTCTTCTATTATGATTGGATAAACTGATAACAAGCACATCAAACTATACACTAAAACTAGAAAATTTAGACCCAAATAGGCTACCTATTACAGTGGTATCAAATCAATATATCTTTTCATCCTGGAGGGTATATCATGAGAGTTTAGTGACATGTCGAGGTATGAATAATAAGTATTTACTCATCATTACAATGCACAAAGAAATAGAGTTGCATTAATTAGAGGGCCAAAAGAATAAATAGTTCAAGAATAGCACAAGTTTATAGGTGAACATAACACAAGTAATATGGGTGAGAGAAGAGAACTAGGTGAGGAGATATTTCTCAACTTATTTGATGTTCTAGTGCAGGGGCATCAACATTTTGAATAGAGAGCCCAAGAACAAAATTAGTGGATAGACCTAATGATGCAAATGATGGCCATATAAATGGGCATTATTGTTAATGGTGGTGGGAACAATGAAGGAAATGATGGTGGAAATAATGGACATAAAGGTAATAATGGACCAAATGGTGGAAACAAAGGAGTAAATGTTGATGATAACTTTGTACATGCATCTCGACCAACTAGAACACTGAGCTTGAGACCTCTTATAACCAACTTCCCACCAAGGGTTTTGGTTTAGCTAGAGAATGAACCTTAGATTACATATTTATAGAATCAGTTTCGACAAGATTGGGAGAGTGGAGGGGTCAATTTTCAAGCAACCATAACCTTTAGGGAATACATGGATGTCAAAATGAAGCATTTTCTTTGCATAGGTGGAAAAACACAACATCATGAGTTGTAGAAGAAAGTGGGAAAACTTACACTACCTTATTATTATGGGTTTGATAAGATCACTGAGGTAGACCATGGGTATAGAAGGTGGACACTTATTTTCAGTTCAATCCCATGCTAGAGAGAGAAGGTTATTAAGTATACATCGAGCACATGAGTGGTGGAATAATGACAGGGTCACCATGGGACATGATCAAATTACTTCTTATGAGGATTTCACCAAAATATTGATTGAAAGATTTGATAAGAAGGATCCAAAATTACATTTTAAGGAGTTAGCCCAACTTAGACAATGCAGACTAATTAAAACATATGTAGTAAAATTTTAGAGGTTTTTAATTCTAGTGATTGATATTTTATAGAGTAGACTTATGGTTTTGTTCATGGATGACTTAGTAGATCCATTAAAAGGATGCATTAAGGGCTTCAATCCTTCCACACTGCATGAAGCTATCAAGAAAGCTAGGGATGTGGAAATCTCTACCTCTTCCAAGAGTAAATTATAGTCAAAAGGATTCCTATTAAAGAAGGACAAAGATAAGGAAAAATATCAGAAGGATTCTCATTAGTTAAGGAATGATTCAAATCAGCTAGATAGTGATCAACTAAATGAACTTAGGAGGAAAAAGTTGTGTTTTCACTGCAAATAACCATGGGAATTTTTGCATAAGTGTGTTGTTATATCAAAGGCTAAGCAAATTGAGTCTTTTTTTGCTAAAGAATTAGCATCTGGAAAATTAGATTAGAAATTTGTTTTAGGGAGGAATCATGAAGAAAATACATCAAAAGAGCCTAAGGATGATAGGACCATCACATGACTTCATTGATGAAAGTTTTGTAACTAAGAGAGGGTTACAAATGAAAGAACATGATGCATTTAGGGTGATAGTAGCTAGTGGGCATAAGCTTCTCAACAATTATACGATCTCTAATCTACATAGGCAGTTGGATGACTATGAGTTGGTGGATGAATTCCATGTGGTAGAAATGGGTGACTAAATTTTTATTCTTGGTATGACATACATGATGTCCATAGTAGCTTGTTTACTTTTAATCTCCAGAGAGTGAAAATGATATTCAAGCATCAAGGAAGAAAAGTGACACTTAGGGGATTTTCATATGGTGGGATTGGAGTAGTTTCACTTAAGACAAGGAAACAATTGTGTAGGCACGATCAGGTAGAGTGTACACTATAATGCCTCATTATGCCTACAGTTTCTGAGAAATAAGTTAAGAGTTATCATCCTGATATACATAAGGTGATATCTAGTCACACTAAGGTTTTTGGTAGTATTCCCTATGGATTTCCTCCTGAGAGAGGAATAAAGCATGTCATAGATTTGGAAGAAGGGACCAAACCAGTGATAACCACCCCTTATAGCCATCCTAAGAGGAATAAGGATGAAATTGAAAGGGCTATTTAGGAGATGTTAGAGATGGGTCATATTAGGCCAAGTAAGAGTCCCTCCACTTTAGTAATGATGTTAGTTAAGATAAAAGATGGGATGATGAGAATATGCTTTGAATAAAGGACTCTTGATAAGAAAAAAAATCAAGAACAAATACTCCATACTACATACTAATGAGTTGATTGATGAATTACATGGAGTATGTTACTTCTCAAAAATAGATTTGAGGTCAGGGTACCACCAAATTAGGATGAGGGCTAAGGACATTGAGAAGACAACCTTCATATGTCATTATGACCACTTTGAGTTTTGGTTATGTAGTTTGGGATAACCAATGCTTCTGCCACATTTTAAAGTTGCATGAATTAAGTGTTCTGGAAATAATTATGGAATTTTGTGTTGATCTTCTTTGATTATATCTTGATTTTCAAAAAAACTTGGGAAGATAATCTTCAACATTTAGTGGAGGTCCTAAGCATTTTGGAGAGTGAGTCTTTATATGTCAAGGAGAAAAAATGTGAATTTGTCATGACAATGCTTCTAAATCTTGGCCATATCATTAGTGCAGATGGAGTGAGAGAAGACCCAAAAAATATTAAAGTCATTGTTGAATGACCAACTCCCACAAAGCTCACTTAGCTTAAGGGTCTCTTCAGTTCATGCAAATTTTACAAAAGCTTTGTGAAGGGATTTTCACAACAACAACTCCAGTTACAAATATTACAAAGAAGGGGGCCTTTGAATGGTCTGAATCAACTTAGAGGTGGATTAAACACTTCAAACAAGTGATGTATTCATGTCTAGTCTTAGCACTCCCTAACTATGCCAAACCATTTGAGTTGTAGTGTGATGCATTAGGGGAAGGGATTGGTGCTATATTAACATAGGGGAAACATACTATAGCTTATGAGAGTAGGAAATTGAGAGGGGTGGAGAAAAGTTACTCCATTTATGACATGGAGATGTTGGTCATCATGCATGCATTGGCCAAGTTCATATCATATCTAGTGGAAAGAAAATTTGTAATTAAAATGGATTAAAATAGTATTAAATATTTTATGAATCAGAAGGATCTTAATGATAGACAACAAAATTGGATTACCAAGTTACATGCATATGAATTTGACATTGAATATATCAAAGGTAAGAAAAATGTGGTAGTGCATACACTTTCACAAAGGCCACACATATATTATTTGATTGAGATATCAACATATTAGAAAGAAATGATGAAAATGAAATATGCTAAGGATTCATGGGTAGAAAGTTTGATAGAGGGTACTACTTAGGATGACAGGTATACAGTGATTGATGATCTCATCTTATATAAGAACTTAATCTACTTAGTGCCTTCTTCACATCTCAAGGAAATGATTTTCAAGATATTTCATGATGCACCATTGGTTGAACATCTATTTTTATTTAAAACATACAGACAATTTTAGGAGCGATTCACATGGAAAGGACTTAAGAATGAAGTCCTAAAGTATGTTAGAGAATGTCTAGCTTTCCAACAGAACAAGAATGAGCGTACCTTTCCAACAGGTTTACTGCAGCCATTACCCATTCCAGATCAGAAGTGGGAGAGTATATCAATGGATTTTATTACAGGATTTCCCAAGCTCCAAGGTAAGGACTACATTTACGTGGTGGTTGGTAGGTTGACAAAATTTGTTGATTTCTTTTCTATTGCAGCCAACCATATAGTAGCAAAAGTGGCTGACTTGTTCTTCAGGAAAGTATTTAAACTTCATGGGATGCCCAGGAACATTGGGAGTGACAGGGACATGAAGTTCCAGAGTTTATTTTGGAAAGAACTCTTCAAGTTGAGTGGTAGTGATCTCATTCCCAGCACCAGTTATCACCCACAAATTGATGATGAAACATAAATTGCAAACAAGTGGGTTGAAGGTTATCTCTATAATTATGTATGAGGGTAGCAAAAGACATAGATCAGATGGTTACACTTGGGTTCAAGTATTGTTACAATACCACCTACCATATGACCATTAAGATGAATTTTTATGGTGCTTTATGAGTATGAAGCCCCTAATTATGTGGACTTACTTTTAGGGGATAAAAAAGTGCCCAAGGCAAATGATATGTTGTAGGAAAGTCAAGATATCGTAAGATCATTGAAAGAGAATATCCAGTAGGAAAAAAATCAACAAAAGTTGTATGATGACCAACATAGAGTTGAGCATATTTTTGAGGTGGGAAATATGATATATCTGAAACTTCAACCCTACATGCAGTCTAAACTTAAGAAAAGTGGTGCATAGAAACTTAAACCATTGCTTTATGCTCCATTCAAAGTTTCTTTACGCATTGGGGAAGTGGCTTATGAGCTAGAATTACTAGCCAACAGTAAGGATCACAATGTATTCCATGTCTCTAGGCTCAAGAAGGCTCTATGACACAATGTGGTTCCATAAACAGAGTTACCTCTCCTATATGAAGAGAGGAAACTGATATTGATTCCAGAGGCTATCATAGACACTAGGGAAAGAAAATTCTGGAGGAGAGTTATTAAAGAATACATGGTCAACTGGAAGAATTTTCCAGTGGAGGATTTCACATGGGAAGATAAACAAATCTTGTAGCATCCAAAAATGAAATTTCTTGATGACAAGGAAATTTTGGGAAGGGCAGACTATGAGGACACACAATTTTGGGAAAGGTAGCCTATAATGTCCCATTTTTAGCACATTATGTATAAATTTATTGTTAGCCTATTTATCCATGGTATCGTAGGATAACCATAACATTTAAGGGATCTTAAGGACATTTGACCTAGACAATTTCAGTTACAAAATCCAAGGTGTTTCGATGTGGTTTTGGGATACTTACTATTTATAGTAAGTTAGTTAGACTAGATCAATATCATCAGTGATTGTTGGATGGTACAATGTCGATGGTAATTATTGAATATTGACTAGATATTTTAATGATCATTTGATATTAACTAATTACTTATCGATATAGTTAAGTTATAGAGTTAAATTAAAATATTTAACTTTATTGATATGGGGACTAAAGTTTAAAGGGAAAAGTTATTTAAAAACCTAAATGTTCCCTTTATTAATGATACTTGGTAAAAAGAGACTTAAAACACATAAGGAAGTGTTTCTATCTATCTCACATTGACTGGTGAAGTGTGTGGGATCTCCTGCGGATGTTATAAAAGAATCTTGAGAGTTCATTTTGAGTATGTTGGATTGAATTGGAGAATTTGTGAATTTTTCAGAGAGTTCATCTTCAAGGTTTTTTGAGGGAAAAATCCCTCATGAGAAACAATCTCTACACTGTTGAAAGATACATTATGGGGATTCAGTTGGTGCTTGCATTCATGTAAACAATATCATACATCAAGAGTTCTTATTTTCTGGGTTAAGAGCTTCAAAATTCATAGTAGAACTTGTAAAGTAGAGTTGTGATTATTGTGGAGATATCATTTGTTGTCACAGACATTCAAACATATTTGGTCATACTTCATAGCTAAAACTGCATTATTCATACTTGTTGGATTGTATCTTCCTACTGCAACCATATGATTCATGTTTGGTTTTACTAATAAAGCTTCAATTACAATAGAAGCTAGTCATTGGGGCTTGGAGGATAAATCGATTGTATTTGTAAGACTTCAAACAACATCTTGTGAAAGTTTAAATTGTTGCCTAGTATTATTTCTTCACAATTGTACTTGAACGGATTTGAAAGGACATGCCTAGGGTAGAGAAAGGATATATTGCTATTGTAGGAACTAAGATTTTTCATTTTGAGTATTACCACCAATTAGTATGCTTGAAAACTATTTGTAAACACATTTCATTGAAGGTGAAACTAAATTTAAGGAAGAAATATGCATTTCTAGATTTGTCTTGAAATTATAGAAAGCATTTAATTTGTTATTTCCAAGATGAATGAGTGTCTTCATTACACACACACACACACACACACACACACACACACACAAATAGAGAGAGAGAGAGAGAGAGAGAGAGAGAGAGAGAGAGAGAGAGAGAGAGAGAGAGAGAGATGTGTTTTTATGACTGTATTTTCTCTTCTATTATGATTTGATAAACTGACAAAAATCACATCAAACTATAAATTAAAAAACATACCCAACTAGGCTTCCTATCACATATTTCCTTTGTTTTTTTTGTGTTTTTTTCTTATGGAGGTTGTCCAAATATTCATACCCTTCCTATTAATCTTACTAACCTACTCACATTGTTGAAATTTATATAAGTGTTGGTTTTTTTTGTCCTGTCACATTGTTGATGATTTCATTTTATTTATCCCATGCTGAAAAGGGTTGAGTTATGCTTTATAAAATTCTTGGCTAGTGGGGCTTTAGACTTGTCTCTCCACCTATGGCTATTCCCTTAAATATTTGATCCATTATCTCTAGTCCTTTGCCTTTTAATCTATTTTATTTTCACTAAACCTTTATTTTATAAAAAATCATTACTTATAAAATGAGTGAGTACAAAATGGAGCCATAATCTCCTTATAAAGAGAAACAATTGAGAGAAAAATTAGAAAATATTTAAAAGAACCAAAACAAGTAATTGAGAAATTAGAAACTATTTAAAAGACTAAATAATAAAATAAGTACCTAAATGGCCATTAATATAATATTAATTAATTACTTTATTACCCTCCCTTAATGGTCATTTTACTAACTACCCAAATAAAAAGAAAACTTTCAAGTCATTTGGCCATGAACGTTGTTATGCCCTGCATACCCGTCCCTACATTTTGTTGGAAAAATGTTGGGTCCCCCTTTTTCGCTTTTGGTTCCTCTTTTTGTTTCTTTTTAGCCCTTTTTATTTCTCCATCCTTCACCTTTGTGTGGCCGTTGTTGTCGCCTCCTTTTGGTTTTTCGCACTCCGGGACCTGGTCGTGGAGTGTTTTGTTCGTTTGTGCCAGCCAAATTCTGGATCCCGAGATGCTTGTGTCGTTACTTCCTTTGTAGTCAGAGGGTGTGGTCGCGCGGGATCCCTGGGCCCAGAGTCCAGAGGTTTGCCTTTTTCTTGGGATTTGTGAAAGGGAATGGTGCATTTTAATCCAAGGGATATAAATTAAGCTCCACCTGTCATTGTTACACTTACTGCGAACAATTTACCCTTGGAGTGAATTAAGAGCGAATTGTGTGATTTAATAGTGAGCTAAGTGTGATTTTCTTTGAGTGATTAACAGTTGATTTGGAGTTTAGACCTGTGCGTGTTTCAAGATATCATGTAAGGTTCTCAATGTGTTTGTGAGCTTTGAAGAGTTGTTCGTTTGCAGAGCACCTCCTGTGCCTTTTGTTCTGTGTCTTTGGTTTTTAGGTAGGTCCTTCTAGCCCTTCTCTTTCCCTTTTTGGTTTTCACTTTGTTTGGGGCTTTGTTTTCTTTGTGTTCTGGTCTTCGTCGTCGCCTCCCATTTGTGGGATGGCTCTGCAAGAGGGTTGTCCACCCTCTGTGCATTTGTAGATAGTGTAAGATAATTGTAGCCTTTGTAAGCCTTTGTAAATATGTAGGTAGTGGTTTGTAGGTTAGTTGCAATTTATTTTTGCCTGTGGGTAGCATGTGTAAATATTGTTCTTCGGCCTCATTTTGATAGTGTTCATAGCGTGTGATTTCTGTGTAGTGGTCTATAATTCAATGTACACGGTCTTTAAATTCCTTTGAGTCCTACCCATCCCATGATGAGCTCACCATGCCCTCTACGTCATTTGATCAACTTTGAGCTCACCTGCTTGGTTTTTGCTGGACTCAAACTCATCACCTTGCCTGTTCGAGTTGTGGCCTTTCTCTCTCCTCCATCGCTTCAACATTAATGTCAGGATTAATTCCCCATGTGTGAGAGTTTAAAACTATCCCAAGTGGCATTCACTCTATTCACGTTAAGACAATTGTCATAATAAATGATATTACTCTATTCATTGCATGACCACGTGACAGTCCACGTCGGCCTTGTATGGGGAATTGCCCGGTCATTTTAATAACGGTCAGTTTCTACGGACTCTGGGTTCCGTGTAATCCCAAAGCCTCCATCTCATTTGCTTCATGAACCAAAATCCCTGGGACCCTGAGTATTTATCAAATTCAAAGTAATTTATTTTGTTTATTATATTTCCAGAATTTGATATAAACTAACATCTTCTCGAGGACATGTGCTAAATGGTGATCAAATCTCTGGAACCCAGGAGTTGATTATATTTGATTATTTGTATTAACGGTTGTCCAATCTTACAAGATGTGAATAAATCATCACGCAACATGTTTGAAGTATCTTCCCCTCCCGGAAGCCCAGAACTCCCATCCACCTCAACAAGGGCGACCACCAAGACAAGGGTCGAGAAAGCATTGGAAAATCTCCCACTCACATCAAAATATTTGAGGGATGATGTCATCATGGGATCCAAGGTGGATTCCAAATTACAACAAATCACCACCACAAAGGTTAGAGCGTGGGACGAATTGCATGGCCTCGTAAGGACAATGTTCAATCAGTGCACCGTCAGAGACAGTATGGCAAAGAACATGGCTGCCTCTAGCATAATCAAAGTCACTTGCTTCCCCTATTCTGTGCAGGACCCATAGCTGATTCTCACCTTGGAAAAACATTACAACATAACCATCTGGGTTGTTATGCTTGCTGCTTCCCTTCCTTCTGGCTACCCAACACCCATGGTGTCCCTCAACGCAGCCACTTTTGCTTCGGGACTGGGGATCCCCCAATTTTCTAATTCTATCATCATCTCCAGGGCCACGTCACTGTAGGAGTTCAACAATGTTCAACAGGCTGCCTGACAGTACCTTAACACCCATTGGCTGAAGGCCCCGAAGAAAGATTACAAGAAAATGAAGTTGGAGATCCCAAGTGGCATTCACTCTATTCATGTTAAGACAATTGTCACAATAAATGATATTACTCTATTCATTGCATGACCATGTGACAGTCCATGTCGGCCTTGTACGGGGAATTTCCCGGTCATTTTAATAACGGTTAGTTTCTATGGACTCTGAGTTTCGTGTAATCCCAAAGCCTCCATCTCATTTTCTACATGAACCAGAATCCCTGGGACCCTGAGTATTGATCAAATTCAAAGTAATTTATTTTGTTTATTGTATTTCCAGAATTTGATATAAACTAACATCTTCTCGAGGACATGTGCTAAATGGTGATCAAATCTCTAGAACCCAGGAATTAATTATATTTGATTATTTGTATTAACAGTTGTCCAGTCTTGCAGGATGTGAATAAATCATCACGCAACATGTTTGAAGTATCTTCCCCTCCTGGAAGCCCAGAACTCCCATCCACCTCAACAAGGGTGACCACCAAGACAAGGGTCGAGAAAGCATTGGAAAATATCCCACTCACATCAAAATATTTGAGGGATGGTGTCATCATGGGATCCAAGGTGGATTCCAAATTACAACAAATCACCAACACAAAGGTCAGAGTGTGGGATGAATTACATGGCCTCATAAGGACAATGTTCAATCAGTGCACTGTCAGAGACAGTATGGCAAAGAACATGGCCACCTCTGGCATAATCAAAGTCACTTGCTTCCCCTATTCTGTGTAGGCCCCAGAGCTGATTCTCACCTTGGCAGGACATTACAACATAACCATCCGGGTTGTTATGCTTGTTGCTTCCCTTCCTTCTAGCTACCCAACACCCATGGTGTCCCTCAACGCAGCCACTTTTGCTTCGGGACTGGGGATCCCCCAATTTTCTAATTCTATCATCATCTCCAAGGCCGTGTCATTGCAGGAGTTCAACAATGTTCAACAGGCTGCCCGACAGCACCTTAACACCCATTGGCTAAAGACCCCGAAGAAGGATTACAAGAAAATAAAGTTGGAGATCCCTCACACGAACTTCAAAGAATGCATACAAGTAGGGATCATCTTCCTATGCCGGGTCTTCGGGGAATCACATGCCCGAGACTTTTCAGCCTGGATGTACTACTTTCTGTACAACATCACACTAATGAGCAAAATTTTTATTGGGCGGCTATTATTGCCAATCATGTAGACTACTAGCTAAACAAAGTCCATGAGACATCTAAGTTCCATATGACTTCTTATGTTCTATGGGCACAGGCACAATAAAGACCCAAAATCCAGGGTTTACTTATAGTGGGCATCCTTGGGACAGGGCCCGACCAGAGTGCTCCTTGGGATTATTTCCCCCACATTCAATGGGAAGCCAACTTCCCCAATTTATGTCAGGTAAATGATACATTTGTTTATTACAACATTTTAACACCCACTTGGGATGCCGGTTACCAGTTGTCAAAGGGGGCCATGGCCTTGGTAAGTTCCTAAGACAATTATTTCATTCAATTCCAACAACATTCATACATTCGGGTGACCGGATTATCTAGCAAGCCCTACCTATTCCCCAAACACTGCAAGGATAGGATTATTTTATTGGAATACTGCATTCAGATCTTGGAGGTCCATACTTATTATGGCCTTAAGAAGGTTACCACCATCCCTTTCTCGATCACTTGTGGGAATTACATTTGTAGCCTTGCAGCGGCCAAAGAGGCCGACAATGAATTAAAAATTCTAGGGCTGGAAGAGTTCTGCTTGGCGCGGAGAAATTTTGATCCACTAAACAAAATAAATCTGGCATTACCTTGGGCGTCAGCACCCCATGAGCCCCATATAGAGGATTTTTGGGTGGATTTCTAGGACGAATTCAAAGTTTGGAGTCGGCATTATGTGAGAATGACAAAAGGTATGATGAAGGGCATTGGCCTCCGGACCTTTCCAAAGGATTTCTTAGATACCAGGCCTATAGAGGACCCAGAATATAAATCTAAAGGGATAGATAAGATGGCTCTCCCTCCAGTGGATTGGGACACCCCAAAATTTTTGACTATAGAAGATATCACTAAGGATATAGTGAAGCACAGTCACACATATTTTTTGCGGGTGTGCAAAAAGAGCACCCACCGAGATAGTCCATTTTTGTGGTTGTCCACTTCTGGCTCCAAAATGTCAGGCCCCAATCCCATCCTTGGTTCCAGTCCCTTTGATGGAACAACTTAATGCCCAGTTTGAGTCGTCTCGATGGCTAAGAGAAACAATCAATGATGGACTTTCCCTTGGTCTCAGGGTCCCTCCAGTTGGATCTTCCCTTCCTTCAAGCTCCCCTTCACTCGCAACACTCATGAGACGGGCAGCGGAGACAAAGGATGAGGGTGCAAATATTCTGGATGTCAGGGCCCCATTGCAAACAAGGAGAAGGAAATAAAGCACAGACAATCCTCCACCAAGCACAGATACAAGCCTCGGACCATCGGGCGGTACTCCTATTGAGCTCATCCCTTCCTCCCCCAAACCAGAGGATCCTCCAGAGGCATCCCCTCCCCACAACAATTTTGATGACATCTTTAAAACTGATGACCTTGTAAATTTGCAGGAAGATGTGGAGAGGGCAGTGGACGAGATCGCCGCACAGGAAGTAGAGATTATCCCTGGGGAAGGGGAAGGACAAGAAGAAGAAGTTTTCCTAGAAAAAGAAACCCGGGAACAAGAACAAGAAAACACACTAGATGTGGAAGAGACACTAGTCCCGGGGACCGAGACAAAAGAAAGGCAAGTACAAGATGAGCAATTGACTACGGCTGGGGAAATCAGACCTTCGGGAACAACCGTATCCTTAGTCTTCATGCTCCAAATGCCTCGAGACACCTTGGGTAACCTGTTACCCTAGGATATGACATTTGGCAAGGTGGTCCTCGCAGTGCAACAGTCAGACTAGGGTCGGACACCTTTTCCCCCTCCAGAAAATAGGCCCCCAGAGGAGAATGTTTGGGTAGAGAATGCCGAAGGAGCTTAGCAGCAACATAATATGGGGGAAAACCCAAAAAATATGGATACATACACCATAAGTGTTGGGGAAGGTGGGAACCCCAAAATTAAAAATGTAAATACCACTAAGGTGGGAGAAATGGGAAGCCCTGAGAATAAAGAAAAAGAGTCCATAGTGACCACAGATGTCGGGGAAGCACAACAAGCCCCCGAAGAGGACCCAAGTATCCAAGTCCTAGAAATAAGACCGCCTACATTGCCACAATGGCTGGTTGAATTGAGGAAGAGAAAGGCCCCGATGGAAATAAGAGTCCCTCTCTCTCTTGTCGAGATTATGGCTCAGAATCAAAATTCCCACAAGCCTAAGAAGGCCCAGACCCTCCATGCAACTCGGACTGGTTTGGGAGGAAATACTGTCATGGTAGTAGTGAAACCTCCCCCAGATAAAGGAGAGGCAACAGTAGGAGTTGTAGATTATACTATCACAGAGGTCCCTCTAGGGAGGAGAGATAAACATGGGGAACTAGACCTGTTAAGAAAAGCAAGCCAGGAAATCCAAGCCCAGTATGAAAAGCAAGCGCAGAAGTTGAAACAGGGAAAAGAAACAAATGTTAATATCCTCGAGCTTCTTACAAAGCTGACACAACCATTGAATGTGATTCCTCCGGAGGCCTCCACATCTAGAACACCGCTCTCGCGGGGTCAACTTGATGCGCTAAGGACAATGAAGAAGAAAGCACAGGCTGTAGATGAATGGGTAACTAAGGAGGTGGGAGCCGTAAGGAATTTCCTAATACCGACACTCCCAGATCTACACCAGACCAATAACATCATGGGCCAAGTAAACAATGTCGTTTCTTAGTGGGAGGGAGAAATAGAGAAGTTTGAAGAATGGAAGAGTGAGTTGGAAGAGATTATGAATTTTGGGGAAGAAACTATCACAAAGATGAGTATTTTAGGAGATGAGCATTTCAGGTTCCTCCAGGACCAACACTCTAGACTTGATCTTAAAGTTCAGACAAGCAAGCAACTGGTAGCGGCCATGAAGGATAAAGTCCTAGTGATCCAAAATTATTTAAATTTATATGCGACATTCATCACAAGGGTTTCAGCAGTCGATCCCTTTAGCACCGAGAGATATGCTCAGGTGTATTTTGTTTTGAGTAAATTTGATGAAATAATGGAGGCACGGTTCTGGTCCCCTAGAGATTTTGATGGATAAAATATGTCATGTCTCACCCGTATGATGCTTCAGGCCCACGACATCGTGAAGGTGGATGTAGAGTTTAAGGAAGGCTCCAGAGATGTGGGCGACCACTTGGAGGCTGCCAACGACTGTCAAAAATGCATTAAAGAGATAGATGAGGAGGGGATTCTCTAGATTTTGGAGGCATTCCAAAAATGTAAGGAACAGTAAAGTCTTCTAGTCTTTGGATATTTCTGCCAGTAGGGAAAAGTTTTGAAGATATTTTATTCTTTGAGCATAAGCTCCCAGACTCTGAAATTCTGGGTCCCAATTTTGTATTCTTTTGTAGTAATCTATTTCAGGGTTCCCGACAGCTGACCAATCGCTATCAGCAATTAATAATCATTAGAGTGCAGGTGGTCGAGATAATGATAGATTAAGAAAATAGGATGGTTCTGACATGTGTCTTCTTATTCCCCCAAGGCACTGCTCCCACATTTACTACCTGGGGCACCTCAAAGACAGGGAGCCACAATCAACATTGATGAGGCATATGGCCTAAGTTAGAAAGATAAGCAAGTTTCCTCTATCAGTACCATGGCCCTCTTCTCTAGGCTGATTCTTCTAGATTTCTCCCCTTTCTTCTTCTTCCATCTTTTCAGAACTCTAAACATCCTGAGATGCTTGTAAGTGGTGCAGGTAGTACCGGCCACGGATATTGTATTTTATTTAGCATGTGTATCGGTAGATTAGGTCAAGTCTATGTATAAATATTAAGACCAATGCCTTAACAAAGGGTCAGCGAAATTGAGTATTTTGTTCTCTAGTAGTAATAGCGAATAGAATTTTCAAGTTCTTTTCAGTTAGAAGTTTACTTTTAGTCTATTCTCAGTAGCTTAATGCTCCCTTGGAGCCATGAATGTGCTCGCCAGTGATGCTAGAATCGTTTCAAGTTAATGAAAGAAGGAATAAATACTTGTGGCCCTACGTTATTTGTTGTTTTGATCTCTAAAGTTAATGAACATATTTTGTGCTATATGCCTTCTTATGTCCTTCACTCTGGTATTTTTCATCTAGTTAAATGATATTATCTCACTTTTCTATTAAATGCATATGAATCGTTGATTCCTTGTGTATCTGATATTTAGCATTGTTTTCTTGTATTGGAGCATTGTTGATGTTTGAATATGTATTGCATGACTATAAGTAGAAGTATGCTCTAAATCTAATCTAGCTTTTGCGATTTCTTTGGTAAATCTAAGGTACTTGCAGGAAACCTCACCCCCTTATGAAATCCTCGGAAGTGATGAGTAAAAACCAGCTATCCCCTCAAACAACAGTCACCTGCCCAACTTAGCTCCCCTGCACTGTCGAGACCCAACTACTAGGTTCTTGGAGGCTAGGAGAGTTCATTCTTCGGTAAACCTCTATAGGTGGAGTTGGACGGAACTCCAGTACCCTGTGACAACTTATCCCCTATTGGCGGAGATGGTCACAAAGTCTTGTCAATAGAAACTGGCACTGGAAGGAGGGCATGAGCTCATCTCCCTGGAAGATTTCAATTTCACACCTCCTGAGGGCTCCCCAAGTAGTAGTTTTAGGAACCAAGATTTTTGTGGGATAGGGTCATTTTCATTCCTACACTTTGAAAGAGTCCTCTGATCGACCCCTGATCCCAGAGAGTTTGTAGAACTCGGACCTCCTGTCTAAAGAAAAAGGACTCACCAAACAAGGTAGCTATTGAATTTTCCCTGGGGATCTACCACACACCAGAATACCCAAATCCCTCAGATAATCCTAGGGATTCACATCCACCCAAGCCAAAACCAAACAATCCTAATGGCTACCTACTTCAACAATATTGGATCCCCAATGGGGCACTTCCCCCTTGTTACTAACGATCTTCCTCTACACCCGGAGAAGATATGACCCAAATACGAGCATCTAGGTCCCCGTACTGCTAAAGAACACCTTCAAGCCTACAAATATGCCATGAATAGACACCAGATACAACATCAAGACATTGTAACCCAAATTTTCCCGTTGTCCCTAGGGTAGAATTAGCTGAACTGGTATTTAAACTTTCCTGCCAACGCCATCAATAGTTGGCAGGATATGGAAGACGCATTTCTAGTGGCCTTCTGCATTCATGTGGACCTAGCTTGGTCCCACAACCAATTCATTTCCATTAGAAAGGAACCAAATGATCCTCTCGCTACCTCCAATCATCGGTTCCAACAAAATTTGAAGCGGTGCATGGGCCCTTTTATCCCATCCACCGATGTGACTATCCATACTTACCTGAACGATATGGACCCCTTTGTCGTTACTCTCCTTTGGAGAACTACTACCACTAATGACCGAGATACACTGGCGAAAGTTTACAACTTAGTGCTGGAGTTGTCACGCGGCCTAAGTAAGACCCCCAATGGGATTGGACAAAGCATAACCTTCAACATGTTACTCGATGGAACTCCTTATGCCAAAGGATACAATCTCAATCTGACGATGGGTGCCCCAACAATGGCCATGGGACCACCACCGATAGATCAACAGGCCTACTAAATTTACTCATCTCAGATTCAGGCAACCCCAGGTCTGGAATACACTCCCTGGAATTAGCCATAATAGATGTAGCAACCTTTGAAACAATCCTTGGAGTACCTTTCTTCCAGTCATCTGTGGCCAGAGGATTTTAGTCCTCGACTCTGGGAGTTGTTGTGGCTTTCCCAGGTAACCCACCACCTTCCCCGTCACACTGTGACACCACTAGCTAGCTGTCCATCGAGGTTGAATCCCTCAGGTGATTAGTGTCATCCTTGACAACAGACATGGGATAGCTGAAGGTGGGGCCTTCCACGCCCCATAACCCCAATTCCCAGAGAGGGAATGTTTTCTTAGGTCAACGGAATGCTAATCCTGGAGGCTGAAGCTACAACAATGGGCCTTGACCCAGCCAACAACAATGGAACTATAACACAAATACCGGAGGCCCTCCTCCAAATCAAACTACCACTCAGGGTTGTGTTGGACCTAGTCATTATGCACTGCTCATAGAATTCCACCCCCTGACCACATGGTGTAGATTACACGGTACTAGCTTGCATTCCAAGGTGAACTGTGCCACACTGGAGAAGATCATCCAGATCTCCCAATCAGACAGACAACAACCTATTGATCCATCTCCCCCGGAATCCTCCCAAGTAGAGCCCCTTCACACTACTTTTACATGTCAGACCATCTTCTTTGGGACAGATGAAGAGGATGAAGAATAGTCCAATTTACATGGGTTCATTGACGAATCTATTCCGGCCTTTGAGGCTAACGCCTTCACCAACCCACAGACTCCATATAACACTCAGAGTCAAGCTGGCAAAGGTTCATCCTACATGTCAGTGCCTTCCAAGAGCACCACCCCCCAGGATTCTAACACAAATGATCACTCCCACTCACCAAAAGGACTTGGCCCTAACCACGACAAGGATTCGGCTGGAGGGAGCCAACTTTATGCAAAGGGGTGGTTTGATATCACCAAGGAATTGGAAAAAACCACTACCTCCATGACCTTGATGGAGGTTTCACTTAATTTTCCCGAACAAAAGGAGTCCCTCCTACAACTCTTAGGGAACCCAGAAGTTGTTAGTCGCCCGCAAAAGATTGTCACTTTTGACGATGCCAACTCAGTAGTCTTCTGGGAAAATAAAGAAGATCCTCCTTTCCTGCTAGGCCTGAACATCCAAGGGAAAAACCTGTACAATATCCTTGTGGATTCTAGTGCTTTGGGTAATGTTATGCCCTTGCCCATCTACCAGAATCTCAGACTCACTCCCACACCCTCCAAAGGCGTAGTAGTCCAATTGGACAAAACTACTGTGAAGATGGTTGGTGAGTTGAAGAACATCCAGATTCAGCTCATCTAGGATCCTCGAGTATCCAGCATCATCAACATCAGAGTGGTTGACATCCCTGAGACCTACAGGATGTTTTTGAGTCAAAATTGGTCAAAGGCCCTCAACGATTATTTCTTGACAGACTTCTCCCACCTATGGCTCCCCTGGAAAGGGAAATCAAATTAGATCCAGGTAGAAAGAGAGCCTAGAATGAAACAAGCCCTTACTGAAGTTGGGAAGGTAAATGAATAATTTTTCTTTGAATCCTCACTTGGGGTATATCAACCACGGGAAATCTTGACCTTTGACTTCATCCCCGGTGGTACCTTCCTCGGGGAGGATCTCGTAATCACTTAGAGGATTCAAGATCTAGACGCAAAGCTGAAATGTGAGGTAGAATTACAAGGTAGCAAGGCAACTCCGACCACCCTCTTGTCTGACACTTGGTGTCAGGTACATTACCAAAAACACTCTGAACTATAGTGTGAGCCCTATTTTACCACCGCTACCCATTACATCACCAATATCCAAGAGAAGGAGCACAAAGTTGGGTTCCTTGGACCAAGAAATCCACCCATTGGCACACTTGAAGTTCCGATTGTCCAGGAACCTAAACCAAAAGATTCTCTGGAGGAAAGTCTCACCTGCACACCATCCAAGCTAGGGGAATCACTTGAAAAAACTCCCAACCCCGAACCCAATCCAAAGGACACTTCACTTCCTCAGCCCCATAAAACTAATAATGATTTGTGGATCCTAAAGTTTGATGGGTCCCGGTCAAAACAAGACTGTGGGGCTGGAGTGGAATTAATCAACCCATGAGGGAAATCCTTCCTTGCATCCTATAGATTGCAGTTTTTCTACACCAACAATGTCACATAGTATGAGGCTTTAGTCCTTAGACTCCTATTCAATTTGAGAAAAGGGATCACCTGCCTCCGGGCAATATTCAGAGCTAATCATAAATAGATCCGGAGCCAGTACACATGTCATGATACAAGGCTGGCTGCCTATCGTAATAGGGCATGGAGCTTAATTAAGGATTTTGATGCTTTTGGCATCAAACTTATCCCCCAAAAATGTAATTATGTTCCAGATGCCCTCGCTGTGTCCACCAGTACCCTCAAGCCGATGGCTGGTTCCCAAATCTAGAGATTTTCTATTGAAATGGTCCCCACCCCGTCCATACCAGACAATATAACACACTTTTAGGTTTTTGAAGATGACCAGCACATTTTGGCCTTCATGGAAAATCTTGGCATCTTTGAAGATCAGATCATGGAAGAAACTGATCATGACAATACCGGACAAAGGGATCATTGACCTACCTACCAAAACCATTCCTAAGGGGATGGTCACTCTAGAATGAATCTTTGATTCGGACCCCCAGGGCCGAGACAAGATATTATCGTCCTCTGAAGGAGGAAAATATGAAAAGGTTAACATCGGTAAAGCCGATGAAGAAAAGTTTCTCCACATTGGTACCTCCTACTCCCCAGAGGAGAAGGAGAAGATTCTCATGGTTCTCCAAGAATATATTGATGTTATTTCCTGTGGGTATGAAGATCTCAAAAGTTATGATACATCTATCATGATGCATACCATCCCCCTAAAACTCGAGGCCAAACCTTTCTGACAGAAATAGAGGCCGGTAAACCCTTTGATCAAACCCTTGATCCACTAGGAGGTTCAGAAATTACTGTAAGCTCGGATCATCTTTCCTATCCTGCATAGTATATGGGTTTCCAACCTTGTCCCCGTACACAAAAAGAGTGGCGAGATTCACCTGTGTGTGGATTTCCACAACTTGAACAAATCCTCCAAGAAGGATAATCACCCTCTCCCTTCGCTAGAAGAGGTGTTGCAAATTGTAAATGGTTCACAAATGATGTCCTTCCTAAATGGGTACTCCGAGTATAACCAAGTCATGGTTAAGTTCAAAGATAGGATTAAATGACGTTCACCACCAAGTGGGGGACATTTACATACCAGATAATTCCTTTTGTCCTAATTAATGTCGGGGCCACATTTAAAAAAGCCATGGACATTGCATTCGAAGGTCTGGTTAATAAATGCATAATCATCTACATGGATGATTTAATGGTATTTTCCCAGGACAGACGCGATCATCCATCCTACCTCGCTCAGATCTGTGAGAGATGTCATGTGTACGGTATCTCCCTTAACCCGAAGAAGTGTATATTAGGGGTCTCTAAAGGAAAATTGCTCAGGCATATTATCTCTAAGAAAGGGATATCCATCGACCCTTTGAGAGTAGAAGCATTGCTAAATTTACAAATGCCTGGTAGTAAGAAGGAAATGAGATCTTTCTTCAGGAAGATAAACTTCATCTGACAGTTCATTACCAGATTCATCGAGATTGTCAGACCACTCAACGATATGATGAAGAAAGATACTAAGATTGAGTGGAGTTCCGAAGCAAAGTGAGTGTTTTCCCAAATCAAGCAGACTATAGTGGAAGCCTCGGTCTTGGAAAGTCTGGACTATTCCCTCCCATTCCACGTTTATTCCTTTTCTTTGCCACACTCTACCACCATAGTTTTAACCTAGCAAGTTGAGGGAGAGGAACAACCTATTGCTTTCATGAGCTCTCCCTTTAAGAACACCGAATTTCAGTACACACCATTGGAAAAGTAGGCCTTTGCTTTGTTTCATGTCGTGAAGAAATTTTGGCACTACATTCTCCGGAGAAAAGTGCATGCCATTATCCCAGACCAGGATGTCAAGTCTTTATTACTACAGAGAGAACTGGGCTAACATTGGGGGGAATGGATGGTCATCCTCCATGAATATGACCTTGAAATGCAACTGATGAAAATAGTCTGATGCCAAGGAATATGTAAAGCAATGGTAGAGGCCACTCCAAACATAGAATACCATACTTAAACTATGGATTCCATCACTCAAGATCTGTGGTATACTGATCTAGTGTACCTATTACTCAACAACTAGTGCCCAGAGGGTCCCCCTCCTAACAAACATCACGCCTTGCAATTGAAAAGTTCCCACTTCATGATAAAAAATGGGACACTTTTCTGTAGAAATTTTGAGAGGATTTATCTCTGGTGTGTAGACAAGGACCAGGCTGCCAAGATGATAGAGGAATTCCATGGGCAATACGGAACCAGGCATGGATCAGTTGATGCCACCACCCATCATATTCTCTGGGCCGGATGTTATTGGCCCTTTATCTTCCAAGATGTTCATGCTCACGTAAGGAAGTTCCATACCTGTCAAACCACCGCTTCTCATGAGAGGAACCTGGCAATGCCTTTACAACCGGTCTTTGAGGTTCAACCCTTCGCCCAATGGGTGTTTGACTTTATTAGGGAGATAAACCCCAACTCATCCACTAACCACCGGTACATTTTAACTGATACCTATTATTGTACCTGGTGGTCTGAGGCAATCCCATGCAAAAACAATATTGTGGATGTAGTCATCAAGTTCTTGGAAGAGAACATCGTCACAAGATTTGGAATGCCTTTTGCTATCGTATGTGACAATGGTCTGACATTTTCTTTAGCTCAAATTCTAGAATGGACCTATCAGAGAAAAATCACCTTAAAATTTTCTAGCAACTATTATCCCCAGGGTAACAGCATCGCTGAATCCACTAATAAAAATCTACTGGAAGTAGTCAAACATTTAATAGAGAATAATCCCCAGGACTGGCACCAGAAACTCAAGTTGACCCTTTGGGAAGATCACATCAGAATTAAAGTAGCCCTGGGAACTTATCCATTTCACCTAGTTTATGGCTAGTCATGTATTCCCAATAAACTTACAAATCCCTGTCTTGCAGTTCATGCAGGAATTTAACACCTGGGATAACATTGTGGAGGTTCGCCTCTTGAACCTATTAAAAATAGAAGAACAAAGAGATGCAACACTTGATCATTTTGCGCGTCACCAAGAAATTGTCAAATGTTGGTTCGATAGAAGAGCCCAATACAAAGTCTTTCAGATTTTAGACCTAGTCCTCTTGTGGGACAAAGCCTGGGAGAAGAAGGGAAAGCATACTTAATTCCAAAGGCTCTGGCTTAGACCTTATTTAATCTCAGAGATCTGCAAGGCCAACACTTATCACCTCAGCACCATGATTGGAGGAGCTATTACACTGCCCGTCAATGGACAATTTCTCAAACATTTCTTTGACTGAAGTTGGGAGGTAAATTTCCCTGAAGTTGTATCATATGTATATATTCCTACCTATAATTTTTTTCCCGGCACTCCTTGGGAGTGTGTTGCCCTTGTAGATAGTCGGCAGCCCTTTGGGGCCACTTTCTTTTCTTTGTTTTGTTTTGTTTTCTATCTTTGGTTTCTTTTCGCTTTACATGTCTTTCTTTTTCAGGTTCCCGACATGTTGCTCTCTTCTTGTAGACAAGTATTCTTTGCATGAAATCTAGTCCCTGGAATGGTGCCTTATGCATTCTGGTTAGTCTAGAATCTGTTGTTAGCATGGTGAGGATTTGTCTGCACTTTGGAGTTATTTTATACGTATGGTAAAAGGTTATGGGAAATCTTCATCATATTCACATCTTGAAAGTCTTGACATCAGTTAATAGAAAATCATAAAGAGAAAGTAATCGTATGATCCTTGAGGGCAGAGTGGTTGTACTGGTTATTGGCCATATCCAAAAATCAAAAGAATATCCCAGGTCCAAAACATCTCTCCCATTCAGTAAATCAAAATGGATGGCAGGGTGAAAGAAGTACCACCATGAAAATTATCTAAGCTTAAGGTTCACGGTTAAACGAGTACCGCCTTCCCCATCTTCAAAAAAAAAAGTGAAAGAAAACTAGAAAATAGAGAATTCTGGAACCCAAGGGATTATGCATAATATAGCAATTTTGGTCTGATGCACTCAGAGTTGTCTCTCTGTTTCTCCCAAAAATCATCGTCTTAATTTTCTTCCAAAGCACACACTTCACAACTGACAAGAGATTGAAGGATTGAATCATTGTGAGTAAGATTTTCTCAAACACCCCATGCCTTGCAAGTGAAATGCTTCAGGTAACGATGAGTCCCTGTTTTACTAACTAGAGACTCTATGATTCTCAAATTGCATTCATCCCAGTGAGTTGCCATTTTTTATGCCCTATATACCTGTCCCTACATTTTTTTGGCAAAATGTTGGGTCCCACTTTTTTGCTTTTGGTTCCTCCTTTTATTTCTTTTCGGCCCTTTTACTTTCTACGGCCTTCGCCTCTGCATGGCCATTGTTTTCGCCTCCTTTTGGTTTTCCACACTCCGGGACCTGGTCCTAGAGTGTTTTGTTCCTTCGTGCCAGCCAAATTATGGACCCCAAGATTCTTGTGTCGTTACTTCCTCTATAGCCAGAGGTTGTGATCACGTGGGATCTCCATGCCTAGAGTCTGGAGGTTTTCCTTTTTCTTGGGATTTACGGAAGGGAATGGTGCATTTTAATCCAAGGGATATAAATTAAGCTCTGCCTATCATTGTTACACTTATCACAAATAATTTACCCTCAAAGCAAATTAAGAGCAAATTGTGTGATTTAATAGTGAGCTAAGTGAGATTTTCTTCGAGTGATTAACAGTTGATTTGGAGTTTGGACCTGTGCGTGTTTCAAGATATCCTGCAGGGTTCTCAGTGTGTTCGTGGGCTTTGAAGAGTTGTTCATTTGTAGAGCACCTCCCACGCCCTTCCTTCCGCATCTCTAGTTTTTAGGTAGGTCCTTCTGGCCCTTCTCTTTCCCTTTTTGGTTTGTTATTTGTTTGGGGCTTTTTTTTCTTTGTGTTCTGGTCTTCGTCATCGCCTCCCATTTGTGGGATGGCTCTGCAAGAGGGTTGTCCGCCCTCTATGCATTTGTAGATAGTGTAAGATAATTATAACCTTTGTAAGCCTTTGTAAATTTGTAGGTAGTGGTTTTTAGGTTAGTTGCAACTTGTTTGCGCCTATGAGTAGCCTGTGTAAATATTGTTCTTCGGCCTCCTATTGATAGTGTTCATAGCATGCGGTTTTTGTGTAGTGGTCTGTAAATTCAATGTACATGGTCTGTACATTCCTTCGAGCCCTACCCATCCCATGATGAGATCACTATGCCCTCTGCATCATTCGATCAAATTCAAGCTCACCCGCTTGGTTTTGGCTGGACTCAAACTCATCACCTCACTTGTTTGAGTTGTGTCCTTTCTCTCTCCTCCATTGCTTCAGCATTAATGGTAGGATTAATTCCCCACCCTTGAGCATTTAAAACCATCCCAAGTGGCATTCACTACATTAGTGTTAAGACAATTGTCACAATAAATACCATTACTCTGTTCATTACATGATCACGTGACAATCCACATCAGCCTTGTACGATGAATTGCCCGGTCATTTCAATAACGATCAATTTCTACAGACTTTGAGTTCCGTGTAATCCCAAAGCCTCCATCTTATTTTCCACATGAACTAGAATCCCAGGTATTGATCAAATTCAAAGTAAGTTATTTTGTTTATTGCATTTCTAGATTTTGATATAAACTAATGTCTTCTTAAGGATAAGTCCAAAATGGTGATCAAATCTCTGAAACCCAGGAATTGATTATATTTGATTATTTGTATTAACGGTTGTTCGGTCTTGTAGGCTATGAATAACTCATCACGCAACATGTCTGAAGTATCTTCCCCTCTTGGAATCCTAGAACTCCTGTCCACCTCAACAAGGGCGGCTACCAAGACAAGGGCTGAGAAAGCATTAGAAAAGCTCCCACTCACATAAAAATATCTAAGGGATGGTGTCATCATGGGATCCAAGGTGGATTACAAATTACAACAAATCACCGACACAGAGGTCAGAGCATGGGCCGAATTTCAGGGCCTCATAAGGATAATGTTCAATTAGCGCACCACCAGAGACACTATGGCAAAGAATGTGGTTACCTTCGGCATAATCAAAGCCGCTTGCTTCCCTTGCTCTGTATAGGCCCCAGAGCTGATTCTCACCTTGGTGGAACATTACAACACAACCATTCAGGTTGTTATGCTTGCTGCTTCCCTTCCTTCGGGGTACCCAATGCCCATGGTGTCCCTTGACGATGCAAATTTTTCTTTGGGAATCGGGATCCCCTAGTTTTCTAATTCTATCATCATCTCCCAGGTCACGTCACTGTAGGAGTTCAACAATGTTCAACAGGATACCTGGTAGTACCTTAACACCCACTGGCTGAAGACCCCAAAGAAGGATTACAAGAAAATGAAGTTGGAGATCCCCCGCATGGACTTCAAAGAATGCATACAAGCAGGGATCATCTTCCTATGCTGTGTCTTCAGGGATCATCTTCCTATG
This sequence comes from Thuja plicata, assembly GCA_018584345.1. Lineage (NCBI taxonomy): Eukaryota > Viridiplantae > Streptophyta > Pinopsida > Cupressales > Cupressaceae > Thuja > Thuja plicata. Next base: position 1,210,982 of record MU226248.1, read on the forward strand.
CCCAAGAATTTTCAGCCTAGATGTACTACTTTCTGTACAATATCACCACTAACAGGCAAAATTTTGATTGGGAAAATATTATTGCCAATCATGTGGACTACCAGCTGAAGAAAGTCCATGAGACATCTAAGTTCCATATGACTTCTTATGTTCTATGGGCACCGACACAACAGAGACCCAAAATCTGGGGTTTACTTACATTGGGCATCCTTGGGATAGGGCCCGACCAGAGTGCTACTTGGGATTATTTCCCCCACATGGGAAGCCAACTTCCCCAAATTCTATAAGGTAAATGATACCTTCGTTTATTACAACATTTTAACACCCACTCGGGATGTCGGTTACTGGTTGTCAAAGGGGGCCATGACCTTGGTAAGTTCCTACGAAACTTATTACATTCAATTCCAACAACATTCATACATTCGGGTGACTGAATTATTTGGAAAGCCCTACCTATTGCCCAAACATTGTGGGGATAGGATTATTTTATTGGAATATTGTAGATAGATCCTGGAGGTCCATACTTATTATGGCCTCAAGAAGGTTACCACCATCCCTTTCCCAATCACTTGCGGGAATTATACTTGTATCCTTGCAGTGGCCAAAGAGGCCGAGAATGAATTAAAAAGTCTGGGGCTAATAGAGTTCTACCTAGCATGAAGAAATTTTGATTAGCTAAATGAAATAAATCTAGCATTACCTTAGACATTTGCACCCCATGAGCCCCACATGGATGATTTTTGGGCAGATTGCCATGATGACTTCGAAGTCTAGAGTCGGCATTATGTGAGAATGACAAAAGGTATGATGAAGGGCATTGGCCTTTGAACCTTTCCAAAGGATTTCTCAGATACCGGGCCCGTAGAGGACCCAGAATATAAATCTAAAGGGATTGATAAGAGGGATCTCCCTTTGGTGGATTGGGACACCCCAAAAATTTTGATGATAGAAGATATCACTAAGGATATAGTGAAGCACAGTCATGCACATTTTTCATGGGTATGCAAAAAGAGCACCTACCGAGATAGTCCATTTTTGCGGGAGTCCACTTCTGGCTCCAGAATGTCAGGACAAAGCAAAGACAAAGGGAAAATAAAAGATAGCACCCCGACCCTGGTCCCATCCTTGGTTCTAGTCCCTTTGATGGAACAACTTAATGCCCAGCTTAAGTCATCTCGACAACTGAGCGAAATAATTAGCGCCAGACTTTCCCTTGGTCTCGGGGTCCCTTCGGTTGGATCTACCCTTCCTTTAGGCTCCCCTTCACTCACAACACTTATGAGATGGGTAGTGGAGATGGAGGATGAGGGTGCGGCTATTCTGGATACTGTGGCCCCATTGCAAACAAGGAGAAGGAAACAAAGGACATGTAATCCTCCACCAAGCATAGATACAAGCCCCGGACCATCGGGTAGTACTCCTATGGAGCTCATCCATTTCTCCCCTGAACCAGAGGATCCTCCAGAGGCATCCCCTCTCCACGACAATTTTGATGACATTTTTCAAACTGACGACCTTGTAAATTTGTAGGAAGATGCGGAGAGGGCGGTGGAAGAGATCGTCGCAGAGGAAGTAGAGATTAACCCTGGGGAAGGGGAAGGACAAGAAGAAGGTGTCCTAGAAAAAGAAACCCAAGAGCAAGAACAAGAAAAAACATTAGATGTGGAAGAGAGATCAGTCTCGGGGACCAAGATAGAATAAAGGCAGGTACAAGATGATAAATTGACAACAGCTGGGAAAATTAGACCTTTAGAAACAACCGTACCCTCAGTTGTCAGTCTTCAAATGCCTCTAGACACCTTGGGTAACCCATTACCCCAGGATATGATGTTCAACAAGGTGGTTCCCACAGCGTAGCAGTCAGACTGGGTCAAACACCTTCGCCACCTCTAGAAAATAGGACCCTAGAGGAGAATGTCCTGACAGAGAATGCTGAAGGAGCTCAACAATAGCAGAATGTGGGGGAAAACCCAAAAAATATCGATACAGACACCATAAGTGTTGGGGAAGGCAGGAACCCCAAAATTACAAATGTAAATACCACTGAGGTGGGAGAAACAGGAAACCCCGAGAATGAAGAAAAAGAGTCCACAGTGACCACAGATGTCCGGGAAACACAACAAGCCCCTAAAGAGGACCCAAGTATCCAAGTCCTAACAATAAGACTGCCTGCGCCACCACAATGGCTGGTGGAATCAAGGAAGAGAAAGGCCATGGTGGCAATAAGAGTCCCTCTCTCTATGGCCAAGATGATGGCTTAGAATCAAAATTCCCACAAGCCTAAGAAAGCCCGGACCCTCCATGTCATTCGGACTGGTCCGGGAGGAAATACCGTCGCGGTAGTAGCAACACCTTCCCCAGATAAAGAAGAGGTAGCAATAGGAGCTATAGATTACACTATCATAGAGGTCCCTTTGGGGAGGAGAGATAAACAAGGGGAACTAGACCTGTTAATCGAAGCAAGCTGGGCAATCCAGACCTAGTATGAAAAGCAAGCGCAAAAGCTGAAAAAGGCAAAAGAAACAAATGCTAATTTCCTCGGGCTTCTTGCAGAGTTGACACAACCATTGAATATGATTCCTCTAGAGGCCTCCACATCCATAACATTTCTCCCATAGGGTGATAATAATGTGCTAAGGACAATGAAGAAGAAAGCATAGGCTGTAGATCAATGGGTAACTCAGCAGGTGGGAGTCGTAAGGAACTTCCTAACAGTGACACTCCTGGACCTACACTAAGCCAGTAACATCATGGGCCAGATAAATAGCATCATTTCTCAGTATGAAGGAGAAATAGAGAAGTTTGAAGAATAGAAGAGTGAGTTGGAAGAAATTATGAATTTTGGGGAAGAAGCCGTCACGGAGACATGTATTTTGAGAGATGAGCATTTCGGGTTCCTCCAGGCCCAACACTCTAGACTTGGTCTTAAAGTTCAGACAAGAAAGAAACTAGTAGTGGCCATGAAGGATAAACTCGTAGTGATCCAAAATTATTTAAATTTATATGCGACATTCATCACAAGGGTTTCAGTGGTCGATCCCTTTAGCACTGAGACATGTGCTCCAGTGGATTTTGTTTTGAGTAAATTTTATGAAATAATGGATGCACGGTTCTGGTCCCCTAATGATTTTGATGGAGAAAAGATGTCATGTCTCACCCGTATGATGCTCTGGGGCCATGACATCATGAAGGTGGCTATAGAGTTTAAGGAAGGTGCTAGAGATGTGGTCAACCAGTTGGAGGCTACCAACAACAGTCGGGAATGCATTAAAGAGATAGACAAGGAGGGGATTCTCCAGGTTTTGGAGGCATTCCAAAAATGTAAGGAACAGTAATGTCTCCTGGTCTTCAGATATTTTTGTCAGCAGGGAAAAGTTTTGAAGATATGTTACTCTTTGATCATAAGCTCCTAGACTCTATAATTTTGGGTCCAATTTTTGTAATCTTTTGCAGTAATTTGCGTCAGGGTTCCCTGGAGCCAACCGATCACTGTCAGCAATGAATAATCATTAGAGTGTAGGTGGTCCAGATAATGATAGATCAGGCAAATGGGATGGTTCTAATATGTGTCTTCTTATTCCCCCAAGGTACCACTCCCGCATTTACTACCTGGTGCACCTCAAAGATAGGGAGCCACAATCAACATTGATGAGGCGTGTGGCCTAAGTTAGAAAGATAAGCAAGTTTCCTCTATCAGTACCATGGCCCTCTTCTCTAGGCTGATTCTTCTAGATTTCTCCCCTTTCTTCTTCTTCCATCTTGTCAGAACTCTAAACATCCTGAGATGCTTGTAAGTGGTGCAGGTAGTACCGGCCACAGATATTGTATTTTATTTAGCATGTGTATCAGTAGATTAGGTCAAGTCTGTGTATAAATAATAAGACCAATGCCTTAACAAAGGGTCAGCGAAATTGAGTATTTTGTTCTCTAGTAGTAATAGCGAATAACATTTTCAAGTTATTTTCAGTTAGAAGTTTACTTTTAGTCTATTCTCAGTAGCTTAATGCTCCCTTGGAGCCATGAATGTGCTTGCCAGTGATGCTGGAATCGTTTCAAGTTAATGAAAGAAGGAAGAAATACTTGTGGCCCTATGTTATTTGTTGTTTTGATCTCTGAAGTTAATGAACATATTTTATGCTATATGTCTTCTTATGTCCTTCACTCTGGTCTTTTTCATCTAGTTAAATGATATTATCTCACTTTGCTATTAAATTCATATGAATCGTTGATTCCTTGTGTATCTGATATTTAGCATTGTTTTCTTGCATTGGAGCATTGTTGATGTTTGAATATGTATTGCATGACTATAAGTAGAAGTATTCTCTAAATCTAATCTAGCTTTTGTGATTTCTTTGGTAAATCTAAGGTACTTGCAGGAAACCTCACCCCCTTATGAAATCCTCGGAAGTGATGAGTAAAAACCAGCTATCCCCTCAAACAACAGTCACCTGCCCAACTTAGCTCCCCTGCACTGTCGAGACCCAACTACTAGGTTCTTGGAGGCTAGGAGAGTTCATTCTTCGGTAAACCTCTATAGGTGGAGTTGGACGGAACTCCAGTACCCTGTGACAACTTATCCCCTATTGGCGGAGATGGTCACAAAGTCTTGTCAATAGAAACTGGCACTGGAAGGAGGGCATGAGCTCATCTCCCTGGAAGATTTCAATTTCACACCTCCTGAGGGCTCCCCAAGTAGTAGTTTTAGGAACCAAGATTTTTGTGGGATAGGGTCATTTTCATTCCTACACTTTGAAAGAGTCCTCTGATCGACCCCTGATCCCAGAGAGTTTGTAGAACTCGGACCTCCTGTCTAAAGAAAAAGGACTCACCAAACAAGGCAGCTGTTGAATTTTCCCTGGGGATCTACCACACACTAGAATACCCAAATCCCTCAGATAATCCCAGGGATTCACATCCACCCAAGCCAAAACCAAACAGTCCTTATGGCTACCTACTTCAACAATACCAGGTCCCCAATGGGGCAGTTCCCCGGTGCTACTAACGATCTATCTAGAGAAGATCTACCCAAAATACGAGCATCTAGGTCCCCGAACTGTAAAAGAAAACCATCAAGCCTACAAAGATGGCATGAATATACACTGGATATAACATCAAGATATTGTAACCCGAATTTTCCCGATGTCCCTAGGGCAGAATGAGCTAAACTGGTATTTAAACTTGCATGCCAACTCTATCAATAGTTGGCAGGATATGGAAGACGCCTTTCTGGCAGCCTTCTGCATTCATGTGGACCCAGCTTGGTCCCATAGCCAGTTCATTTCCATCAAAAAGGAACTAAATGATCCTCTTGCTACCTTTAATTATTGGTTCCAACGGGATTTGAAGCGGTGCACGGGCCCTTTTATCCTATCCACTGATGTGACTATCCAGACGTACCTAAACGCTATGGACCCCTTTGTCACTACTCTCCTTTGGAGAACTACCGCCACTAACAACCGGGATACCCTAGTGAAAGTTTACAACTTAGCCCTGGAGTTGTCCCATGGCCTGAGTAAGGCCCCTGATGGGATTCAACAAAGTGTACCCTTCAACATGTTACCCAATGGAACTCCTTACACTGGATGATACAATCCCAATTCGATGATGGGTGCCCCAAAACTGGCCATGGGCCCACCACCGATAGACCAATAGGCCTGGTACATTTACCCATCTTAGGTTTAGGAAACCCCAAGTCTGGAATACACTCCCTAGAATCAGCTGCAGTAGATGCAACAACCTTTGACACAATCCCCTGGAGTACCTTTCTTCCACTCATTCGCGACCAGAGGATTTTCGTCCTCGACTCCGGGAGCTGCTGCTACTTTCCCAAGTAACCCACCACCTTAGCCATCACACTATGACACCACTACCCAGCTGTCCACAAAGGTTGAATCCCTCTGATGATAGGTGTCCTCCTTTACAATGAACATGTGACAGCTTGTTAGTCCAAATCTTGACCTTTGCCCTTAATGTTCCTTTTTCAGAGTCGCCTTGTTATTTTTGTGGATCTCAAGCTGCCTAAGCCCTCATGTTTAAAATCCCAGTGAAAGGACCTCCCCTATGTTTCATCGTTGCTTGTTAAAAAGAGAAAAATATTTTCCTGACGTGTCTTTTGAATAGGCTTGAACAAGTTCGAACAATTATGAACAACCTTGAACTCGGTTCAAGAGTGTTCAAGGGTGTTCAAGCTGGTTCATATTTTTTATGAAGCAAAAGCGGGTGATTAGCATTTTGGCTAAAGGAGATGTTTCATGATCACAAGCTAAAGAACTTTGGTCGATCAAGGGTGGAAGATTATCGGATAAGTAATTTGGCTCTTTGTACCAAAGTGTTGGCGGGATACTAAGGAACAAGCTTGAACAATGGTGAACACATACAAACATCCTTGAACTCTGTTCAAGAGTGTTCAAGGGTGTTCAAGGATCTTAAAAAATTGATATGTGGTATAAACCAAGGACAACCGCCATCTTTTTAGATGTGGACCCCACTCAGATAAGGCTTTTAATGAAGAGATCTTTTGGCAACGGTTAAGTCAGTTCTGACCTGTCGAATTAATGAGGAATTTGTGTGACATAAAAGTTTGTGCAAAGTGGCATTAAATGATCATGTGTGGGAACAGTCACTTCTCTCTTCGAGACATTATTGTCTTAATTATGGGTAATTAATTACTCATTCAAGGTGTTTCTTTTAAAGCTCTTCTTGGTATTCATTATTTTTGAATTGTTGTTGTTGCGCAAAGAGCGGAGGTAAGGGTTTTTGGAGCTCCGGGTGTAGAATTTTCCTCAGAGACCAAGGTAAGTCAGGTTGTCATTCTTCCAGTGTTTAAGTTTAAAAGTTGATGATTTTTACAAGAGTTTCTATAGCAATTCGCAGTCTGTCCTTGCAAGCATGAAGTCTGCATTTCATTTCTTTGGGAACGTGTCTAGTTGGGTGTGCAAAAATTCTATTGTAACAGACACAGATTTAAAGGGGTATGATGTTGAAGGGATAGCTAATAGGCTTACTGCATGTGTTGAATAAAATGTCCCTTCTATGGAAATTTTGAGTAGTGGGTTATGTATAGCCACGTGCTTCCCTCCTGCAGTGGTTTTCCCTGAGCTTGTTCATGAATGTATTAAACATTATGACCAGTGAACCGAGTCAATTCTTAAAAGAAATGGCAAAGTGTTAATGGCTGTGAACAGAGGAATTGTTGCTTTGGATTTCCAAATCCAAGAGCAAACTTTTTCAGCTTTCTCTCTTGCCCAATCCCTAGTTAAGTTCAAGCCTAATGCTGATGCGAACCGTACTTCCATGGCTAAGTATTGGTTGTTAAATGCCCAAAGGGGAGGTTCCCATTTTCCCAAGAAGTTAAATAGAAATCACATGCATCCACACATTAGTGATATCATGGTAATGTTGCACAGAGTTAGAGGGTCACCCAAGGCTTCTTTGTTTTCAGACTGGTTATTTTGCTATGTAGAAATTATTTTAGAGGGCAAGCATAAACTGGATTGGGCTGAATTAATTGCAGAATCTATGAGAGAATAGTTGAATAGTTCCAAGCATACTAGTTGTAGCTTTTATATGTCTTCTTATCTGATGTATTGCCTAGCATGTAGTAGGATATGGGATGGCATGGTTCACGAGCCTTGGGTTGATGGCATGTGTGTTTTTGAATATTTCTCTATGCTTCGCAAAGATAGTGTGATTCAAAATTACAGGAGAATTCATGATACCTTTATGGGTAAGCTTTGCTTTGAAATGTCTAGAGATTCGGCCAGGAGGATGAGCTCAAAAGCTTAGCACTTTGTGACTAGGTTTGGGAGTTATTATATCCAATTCCCTAGGTTCTCTTATTTAAGAATTGGTGGTTTTGAGGATGCCCCTACCAAATTACCTAGATATGCATTTGATTGTTTCATCTTTGTTTAAATCTGTAGATAGCTCACCATTGTGCTAAAATGTTTCCTTCCTGGGGACTGAGGTGAAAAAATATTCCCATTGCAGCTAGGAAAACTTACTTGTCTAACCATTGAAGATGCCATAAGTATCGGAAGTGACCTTGGTCATTTTGATTGTAAGTACTACACAGAGAGAACATGCTTTGATAACAAAAAATTTTCTAGCAGTAGCCTGGGTCTAAGGTCTCACATGTTTCTAGTTCCCCATTTAGAGGATTTCTAGGAAGATTGTGCAAACGAATCTCAAGTCATGACCAGAAGCCATAGCAGACTCTGCATCTCCCAAATTTTGTCCATGAGAATACAGTTCAGCATAGAGGGGGTAACAGATGACGGTTCTGATTTGATTGAGCCTAATTTCAAAAGACTTCTGGATACTGAAGAGGTAGATGTTGATTGGTCAAAGGAGGAGGAAGATGACATTGAAAGTAGAACACAACATGTTCTCAAATTAACTAAGAAATGGCTACAAGAAAAAAAAGAGCAGTCTAGTCCTAAAACGACTGGAAATAAATCTTCAATTTTATTTTCTCCCCCCTTTGTTTCTAATATGCCTAAAACATATGGTAATGCAGGTTCATCTGATAAGTAGCAGAAGAAAGAATCTAAAAAGAAGTATGTTGCAGAGCTTTCACCTCTGGTCTCTCCTTAATGTATCACTAGGTCGCAATCCTGATCACAAAAGAAGGTGAAGATGACTCAAGAGAAAATGGAGAGAGTTAATCTGGAAGATGACAAGTTTGGAGACTTGAATTATCAAATTGGGGATGATGACCAAATCGGGAAAGACCTTTTTGATCTCAAAGATGTAACCCTAGATTTAATGGATACTCCTATTAAAGTTGCTCCTCAAAAAGAAAAAAACTAGTTACATGCCCAAATGGTTAACTTCTTCAGTTAATAAGAAGTGGAGTCTGATTCTTGTGTCAATACCAGTGCAAGATATTGTGAGTAAATATGCTCAAAAAACTCCTAAATCCAAGAAGGTGAAAAGCACAGCACGCATGTTTGCTAATGTTAAAACTGGGAAGTGGACATCTGAGGTTGCTACTTACAGGCCTAAGGAAGAGAAGCAATATGTGGCGGTTGAGGATTTTGAAGTAACCAAAATTGAGTTGGGAACAATGGACAGAGCCGGGAAAAACCACCTATTCAAAGAAATAGCCCAACAAATGCTGATTACATCGGCGCAAGATAGAAAAGAAAAGAAAGAGATGAAATAGACCATTGTCTCACTTTCTCAGTTTATTAATGCATTCTGCAATTTTGATGCTACCCCATTGTCTCAATCTTCTCAAGTGTTTGATCCCAATTCTGATGAAAGTAAGACTCTGCTGAATCAAGTTCAAAGGGGACAGACTTTAGTTTCTTCAATTGATGAATAGATGGCTCAAGTGCTAAATAATGGTAAGCAATATATTAAAGATTCACATTCGATTCTTCATAACACTGAGACAATGATAGGAGAGTTGTAGGCTCAACATCAAGTATGGGGTACAGATGAATAAAAATGGGTGTCAGCAATGACCAAATTTATGGAAATCGAAAGGCACGACTTTAATAAGTTCTATGTAGAAAAGTCGCTAAAGGGTGCTAAGGAGTCTCACTTCTTCATTCTTAGGAAAAATATCAGCTGGCGTATTGCTCTGATAAGAAGTCCTATTACGGAGAATAAAGAATATGAAGATGAAGCTAAGCATATCCAAAAGGCTGCCCTAACAAAGTTGAAAGTGATTAATTTCACTTATACCTACCCCTCTGTCTTTGGCGAACAAGAACTGAAAGGTGCTTTGGATGCTTTTGACTCAGCCATTAAAACTATCAGAGAAAAGATTCATCCCAAAGCCTTGATTTAACCCAGATAGCAAGGATTGAATCCATGCTTTATTTGTGTATTGATCAGTTATCCAATGTTACTGAGAAGGTGAAGAAGTTGAGCTGGAACAAAGATGCCTCCATGGCCCGAATAGTGAACTCTAAAATCTCGCATCTGTCGCTTGCAAAGCAACTAGTTCAAGCATATAAAGAATGGAAGCTGACTCAATCGGTTACAGACGAAGAAGGAAGTCCAGTGACAAGCGAGGATCGTGCCATAGATAAGGAGCCTGATTCAGCCATCTAGTTTCCTTTTTACTATGTTATCATGTGAAACTTTAAGGACATGTGTCCTCTTTCTAATGGATTAGTTACTTAACTGTTTGCCCGAGAGGCCGTGTTTTTTGGGAGGCCTCTCGGTTCTTTGTTGCTATTTATTCTAGCTGTTAAAACTTTTAAAGGCTTCAAAAAAAATTTGGGTTGATATAGATAGTTTTTTGATAATTATAGTTCAGATGGTGAATGTTATGAATAAAATAGCTTTTAGACAATTATCTGTGTAGTAATTTCTGAAGCATATGACAGGAAGGTTATTGAATCTTTGTTGTTTATGATCTAGTGCAAGGTGCCCTATGTCGGCATATTGTTTGGCCTATTTTATATCTTTGTTAACTGTTGCATGATATCTAAATCTTGAATTTTATCTGTTTTCTATTATCTGAAGTTAAAAATTTATATATGTTTTTCATGAAATGTCATTGTGGAAGTGACTATGCTTCCTTCCCATTCATTATCCAGTTATATTTATTTCGTAAGTTGATTAAAAGCATATCATCAATGAATGATATTGTTTCCTTTATAAGATTTCTAGTTAAAAGCTAACCGATTAAATCACTATCTCATTTCATTGAATATCATATTAGGGAGTTGTACCTGTTATAAAATTAAGAGGGAAGTGATCACAAGAGACACTTACCCAACTATTAGAAATAGTTTGTCTTTTAAGGGTGATAGAGTAAACTTAAAAGGTTATTTGTAGAAAGACAAATCTGTTCACTAACATATTTTTGGTGACTCTACTAGGGATCGCTTACGATGTAGACCTATGTTTTAATGCTCTATTTTATGAACAAGTTATGGTCCTACCAGCTGTGATAATACCCAATTTGGAGGAGCAGCCTCCTGTTATTCAACCAGACCTTAGTTTTCAAAGTACTCAAGAGGATATCATTTCTGATTTCAACACTGTCACTTGGAGTTTAAAGACTAGCTATCACCAGTATCAACAAGTTCTCGTAGTTTTAGAAGAAGAGGAAGATATAGGAGAGTGGTTTAGAGGACTCCTGATCACCCAGGAGGCACAAGTTGTTAACATAATCGCTCAGAGGTAATAAGATAGAATAAATCTGGATTCTTGACCTTACACTAGGTCTTAGAGGAAGGAGGGTATTTTTGATACTTTCTTTGAAAGCTTGCAAAATCTTCATTTTTCCTCCTCTTCCATCTTAAGACCCAAAGCAAAAAGTAGACCTTCTTCTCCTCCTAAAGCTGCCCCTAATTCCTCTTTGTCCTCTAGTGGCTGGCAAGCTTTAACTTTGTCTGGTATTCAAGCATCACCTCTAGTTACAATCTTTCCAAGTGCATTTATGGCTCAGCCATGGGGTGCAACTACTGGTCCTTTAAATTTGGGAGCTCATCATCCTCTCCCTAAAGGTATTAAAGAAGTCTTACCTAAATTTTCTGGAGATGGCAAAGTTTCGGTAGATGAGCACTTGAATGCATTCAATGTAGCTACTGCCATTCTGGCAGTACAACATGAAGATGTAGTAGTAAGACTCTTCGCTCAATCTCTCTCAGAAGGGGCTGTAGAATGGTTTGGCCATTTTCCAACTGGATCAATCACAAATCGGCAAACAATGAAGAAAGCAATCGAAGGGCATTCTCAAGGGGCTGATGATGAACATTCTTTGCTAGCACAATTAACACAAATCAAGAAAGAGATTCATGAACCCATGAGAGATTATGTGGCAAGATACAACAAAGTTATCCATAGAATCCCCATTGCCAAAAGACCGACCCCTGAAAACCAGCAGTGTTTCTTTGTAAATTCTATGTCCCCAGACATAGGATTTCACTTAAGAAGGAGTAGGCCAGCTGATTTAGCTGTTGCCTAAGAACAGGCTGCTGAGTTAGAAGATGATCTTATTACAGCTAGGAAATGGAGAAAAGATGTTTAGATTTCTCATTCTCAACCTTCTACTTCAGCTCCTACAGATCCAGTCGTTCAAAGACTATTGAATGACATAATTTCCTTGAAAAGACAATTACCAAAACAAGGATCATCATTCCCTTCTCCTTATCAAGATATCAGCCGAAAGCAACCTAATCAATGGCACAATAAAACTCCTCAATTGCCTTCTACTCAACCAAGATTGTCCATAGAAGCTCCACCAAAAGAAGTTGTCATGTGTTCCTTTCATCTAACTACAGATCATGATGGTAATTATTGCCTTGATATGCAAAGACATGTACAAATGGAGGCCACTAAAGATGTGTTAGGAGAATGTACTATGGAAGAGCTCCCTCAAGATAGACCTAGTGACTCTGGTTCATAATTTTTAGAATACGAATTTGACTCAGAAAGAGGAGATATTCTGGTCACTCTTGGGGATCCTGCTTGTGCTATGCTTACTCAAAATCAAAAGTTTTCAAAGAACACTTCAACTCTAGTTAATCCTATCCATAAGACTCGGGATCCTATAAGTAATGCTTCTTCTTCTAGTCCTTTGACTCCTGATGTTAAGGTTGTGCAAAAATATTCCGGCTTGTCTTCTTTTGATATTGTAGAATTTTGCAAGTCTTCTGCTATTCAAATCTCCCCTGTAGAATATCTGAGGTTAAACCCCAAAGAACTAGACAAATTGGTCAAATATGTGAAAGGTGACCTTTTGGACTCATCACAAACTAACCAATGTACTGTTGACCCAAATGATCATCTAGTCGATATTCCTGCAGTTATTTCACCGTTTTTCATGAATCAGAGTGACACTGCTGTCACTCCTACTCCTGAAGTGAAATGTGAATTTGATGAAACTAGGAAGCCTGACCCCTTTTATATTTCCCTACTCCTAAATGGCCTTAAATTGAGTAACTACATTATAGATTCGGGTGCCTCTGATAACGTTATGCCCTCATCTATAGCCAAGGCTTTAGGTTTAACCATGACCAAAACCTTTGGGAGGTGCTATTCTATGGATGGAAAACAAGTGCCCTTAATTTATCAAGTTAAAGATGCTCAAGCTGTTTTAGCAGCCTATCCTGATAAGAGAATCAAACTAACTATTTTAGTAGCAGAAATACCTGCAAGTTACGGTATGCTCTTGAGTAGAACTTTCTGCAGAGACATGGGTGGGGAAATAAAGATGGATTGGTCAGAAGCCATCATCTCTATCGGGAAGAAAAAGGTCAAACTGGAACCTGAAGCCAAGAAAAAATACATTTTAATTCCATCTGATGATCCTAAGGAACAAATTTTATTTTAAGACTGTGAATTTGGTAATTACATGATTTTCTCAGATGAAGCCCCTCCTGTCTGTGAACATCCTAGTGGAAATGAGGAAATTTGGTTGATAGAATTTGATGGTAGTTTTGCTACTGCGGGTTCTAGCATTGGTGTTGTTTTTAAAGGACCTGATGATCAATATATCCCTTTCTCTTACAAACTTGATTTTAAAAATACCAATAATACTGCCGAATATGAGGCTCTTTTGTTAGGGCTATGAGAAGCCAAAGCATTGGGAGTAAAGGCACTTGTTGTGAAAGGCGATGCTGAGCTTATCGTCAAACAAGTAAAGGGTCATTTTTCAGTAAAAAATGAACATTTGAGGAATTACAGAAATTTGGTATGGGACAAAATGGATTCTTTTGAATCCTTTTCCATAGAAGCTATTCCCAGGAGTCTCAATACGAGGGTTGATTCCCTAGCCGTATCAACATCTCTACTCCTCCCTCACCTGGATTTCAAAATAGGAACATACAGGGTTGAGATGATATATATACCATCTATCCCATATAACATTGAACACCTGCAAGTTTTTGAAGATGATACCCGGATAAAGGATTTTATGGCATGTGTAGAAGCTTTCTCTTCTATGTACTTTGAAGGAATGAATGAAGATAGTGGAGATTCAAATCCTGAATTCTTTCCAGAAGAAGAGGTTGTCCAGTTGAAGAGCAACAAAATTCCCAAAGGTTTGGTTTCCTTAGAGAACTTGTTTTCTCGAAAGGATGATAGTTTCATTTCGAGGAAAAATTCTCAATCAGATGTGCAAAAGGAATATGACAAGGTGAACATTGGCACTGTGCCTGAACCCAAGTGGATTTCTATAGGTAAAAATTTGTCTACCCAAGAAAATAAAAACCTTTAGATCCTGTTAACAACCTACACTGATGTTTTTTCTTGGGATTATAGTGATCTTAAAGATTTTCAAAAAGGGAAATTTAGTCATCACATCCCTCTCAAGCCTGAATCAAAGCATTTTAGGTAAAAGCTTTGTAGTTAAAATCCTGAGGTCTCTGAAGCAATCTTAAAGGAAGTTGACAAGATGCTAAAAGACAGAATCATCTACCCTATTCACCATTCAACCTGGATTGAGAATATTGTCCCTGTCAAAAAAAAGAATGGTGAAATAAGAATCTATGTAGAATTTAGGAATTTAAATTAGGCCAGTCTGAAAGATAATTACGCCCTACCCAAAATGGAACACGTATTACAGGCAGTTGCAGGGTCAGAAATGATCCCTTTGCTTGATGGGTTTTCTGGATATAATCAAGTAAGTGTAGCTGATGATGATAAACGAAAGACTGCTTTTACTACACCATGGGGAACTTTTGCTTACAATAGGATGCCCTTTGGCTTGATCAATGCAGGGGAAACTTTTCAAAGGGAAATGGATTCTTCTTTTGTCGATTTGAAAAATAGAATTATAGTAATTTACCTTGATGATTTAACTGTGTACTCTAAAAGAAGGAAACATCATGTTCGAGATCTTAAAGCAGTTCTGCAGAGATGTAGAGATCATGGCATATCTCTTAATCCTAAAAAATTAGTTTTTGGTGTGACTGAGGGAAAATTATTGGGACATATTGTATCCAAAGAAGGAATTAGGATCGATGCCAAAAGAGTAAAGGCTATTCAATAGATCAGTCTACCTTCAACAAGGACAGGAGTCAAATCTTTCTTCGGTCAGATTAACTTTTTGAGAGCTTTTGTCCCAGATTTTTTGAGTTAACAAGGCACATAGTGGGAATGATGAGTGAAAAGCACCCCTTTGAGTGGATAGAAGAAGGTAGAAAGGACTTTGGAGAAATTAAGACAGCTGTGGCCAATGCCCCATCTCTAGTTTACCCATATTACAAAAAATATTTTATCATTTATTGTTACACTTCTGATCACACACTGTCTGGAATTCTAACTCAGAAAGATGTTTTAGGAAATGAAGCTCCCATTGCTTTCATGAGTACACCTTTAAAAAAGCATGAACTAAAGTATTCCCCCAATGAAAAACAACCTTTTTCTATGGTGAAATCGGTTAAGTAGTTCATATTCTACATCCTCCATTCTCATTCTATAATGTTTGTCCCAGATTCAGCAGTGAAGGCACTACTCACCCAACAAGAAATAGCCATGAACAAAAGAGCAGCATAGGTGACAAAGATTCAGGAATATGATTTGATAATCAAACCCACTAAACTGGTCAGAGGCAGAGGTCTGTGTAAATTTATTGCAGAAAATGTTAGTCATCCTAAAAATCTGGAATCTGAAATATCTGAAGTATTATTGGTTAGTCTAACAGATTCTTGGTTCTATGACATTGCCTATTTCCTGACTTATGGAGAATGTCCACAAAGGCTGTCACCTAATGAAAGATGAACTCTGAGGCTACAAGTTGCAAAGTATGTAATATGGCAGGGTGTGCTGTATAAAAGGGGTCTGGATGGTACGTTCCTAAGATGTGTGGATAAAAGTCAGCAATTGCAGTTGCTCAAAACCTTTCATGAAGAGGCTTGTGGAGGCCATTTCCCATCTATCGTAACGACATTCAAAATTCTTTAAATTTTTTTTAATGGCCAGGTATATTCAAAGATGCCTATGCATTCGTTAGGAATTGTGAAAAATGTCAATTATTTTCTGGAAGACCTCAATTAGCTGTTTTACCTTTAAGACCAGTTGTGGTGAGTGAACCATTCAAGCAATGGGGTATTGATTTTATAGGCCCTGTCAGTCCTTAGTCAAGTGAAGGTCACATTTATATCCTAATAGTGACTGACTACTTCACTAAGTGGGTCGAGGCTATTCCAACCAAAAAGGCTAATTCCCAAGTAGTTTGTGATTTCTTAAAAGATAACATCTTGGTGCATTTTGGAGTACCCCAAAAGATTGTAGCAGATAATGCCACTTATTTCTCTTCGCAGGAGCTTTCCCTTTTCTGTTTTGATCACAATATCTCTTTGGCTCATTCATTTGATTATTTACCCCAAGGAAATGGATAGGCCGAGTCAAGTAATAAAAACCTGATAATGATCATGAAAAAGCTAGTAGATGATAGTGGAAAAAATTGGCATAAGAAGCTTTTTGAAGCCCTTTGGGCTGATAGAATTATGCCTAAAAGAGAAATCGGTATGGCAACCTTTGAGTTGGTGTATGGAATTGGGGCACAAGTATCAGTTCCTCTAGAACTCTCCGCAGCTAAGCTGCAAATGGCCATTGAGGATCAAACTTTTAAAGACTCCTTGGAGAAAAGAATTATGTACTTGCATAAACTAGAAGAAGAAAGAGAAGCTCTGGTGGATAAGATTACTGAGCATCAAGCTAGAGTGAAGAGCATCTTTGACAGGAAAGCAAGACCCAAAATGTTTTCTGAAAGGAGATGAAGTTTTGCTATGGGACAAAAGAAAGGCTCCTAAAGGCGCCCACAGTAAGTTTGAATCACTGTGGAAAGGCCCCTTTGTTATCACTGAAGAGTTGTGAACAAATTATTTTAAGTTGGCTTATCCGGATGGAACGATCTTACCATTTTCCTACAATATGCAAGATCTTAAAATGCTGAAGCTTTAGTCTCAGTCTCTGTGTCCTGCTGTATATATTAGGTTAGGTTTCTTTCTGTTTTGTGTGTCTTTCCTTTCTTGCAAGTTTACTAAGCCCTTTTTGCAATAGTTTTTGAAACTAGAGTATTTGAGTTCTCTGGCTTTTAGTAAAATCAAGTACCCAGTCAAAGCCGGTGTTTGTCCAAATCTTGACCTTTTCCCTTAATGTTCCTTTTTCAGAGTTGCCTTGTTATTTTTGTGGATCTCAAGCTGCCTAAGCCCTCATGTTTAAAATCCCAATGAAAGGACCTCCCCTATGTTTCACCGTTGCTTTTTAAAAAGAGAAAAATATTTTGCTAACGTGTCTTTTGAACAGGTTTGAACAGGTTCGAACAACTATGAACAACCTTGAGCTCGGTTCAAGAGTGTTCAAGGGTGTTCAAGTTGGTTCATATTTCTTATGAAGCGGAAGTAGGTGATTAGTGTTTTCACTAAAGAAGATGTTTCATGATCACAAGCTATAGAATTTTGGTCGATCAAGGGTGGAAGGTTATCGGTTAAGTAATTTGTCTCTTTTTACCAAAGTGTTGGCGGGATACTAAGGAACAAGCTTGAACAATGGTGAACACATACGAACATCCTTGAACTTGGTTCAAGAGTGTTCAAGGATCTTAAAAAAGTGACATGTGGTATAAACCAAGGACAACCATCATCTTTTTAGAAGTGGACCCCACTCGGGTAAGGCTTTTAATGAAGAGATCTTTTGGCGGCGGTTAAGTCATGTCTGAGCTGTCGAATTAATGAGGAATTCATGTGACATAAAAGTTTGTGCAAAGTAGCATTAAATGATCGTGTGTGGGAATGGTCACTTCTCTCTTTGAGACATTATTGTCTTAATTATGGGTAATTAATTACTCATTCAAGGTGTTTCTTTTAAAGCTCTTCTTGGTATTCATTATTTTTGAATTATTGTTGCTGCACAAAGAGTGGAGGTAAGGGTTTTTGGAGCTCCGGTTGTAGAATTTTCCTCAGAGACCAAGGTAAGTCAGGCTTTCATTCTTCCAGTGTTTAAGTTTAAATGTTGATGATTTTTACGGGAGTTTCTATAGCAATTCACAGTCTGTCCTTGCAAGCATGAAGTCTGCATTTCATTTCTTTGGGAACGTGTCTAGTTGGGTGTGCAAAAATTCTATTTTAACAGACACATATTTAGAGGGGTATGATGTTGAAGGGATAGCTGATAGGCTTACTGCATGTGTTGAAGAAAATGTCCCTTCTATGGAAATCTTGAGTAGTGGGTTATGTATAGCCACGTGCTTCCCTCCTACAGTGGTTTTCCCTGAGCTTGTTCATGAATGTATTAAACATTATGACCAGCGAACCGAGTCAATTCTTAAAAGAAATGGCAAAGTGTTAATGGCTGTGAATAGAGGAATTGTTGCTTCGGATTTCCAAGTCCAAGAGAAAAAATTTTCAGCTTTCTCTCCTGCCCAATCCCTAGTTAAGTTCAAGCCTAATGCTGATGCGAACCGTACTTCCATGGCTAAGTATTGGTTGTTAAATGCCCAAAGGGGAGGTTCCTGTTTACCCAAGAAGTTAAACAGAAATCACATGCATCCACACATTAGTGATATCATGGTAATGTTGCACAGAGTTAGAGGGTCACCCGAGGCTTCTTTGTTTTCAGACTGGTTATTCTGCTATGTAGAAATTATTTTAGAGGGAAAGCATAAACTAGATTGGGCTGAATTAATTGCAGAATCTATGAGAGAACAGTTGAATAGTTCCAAGCATACTGGTTGTATCTTTTATATGTCTTCTTATCTGATGTATTGCCTAGCATGTAGTAGGATATGGGATGGCATGGTTCACGAGCCTTGGATTGATGGCATGTGTGTTTTTGAATATTTCTCTATGCTTCGCAAAGATAGT
>MU226248.1:1266184-1289726 GCA_018584345.1 Thuja plicata
TTAACAAGGGTTTCTATTATGTGTTAAAAATTTAAGTTTACAATTACAAGTTATGTGTTTCAGGTATGTGGTGTGGGTTTCTCATTTGTTTTATTTTTCTATTGTACATGTGTGGTTTATACATTTTTAGAAAAAAATAAAAATAAAATTACATCTATATATATACTAAATACAAGAACAAATTAAATACATTTATTAAAATAATTTTAACATCTAAGAAACATCGCACATGCATCCATCTAAATCATGTATATCTAGTACATTTGCATATCCATCTACATTATGTATATCTAAAACAATGTATCCATCTAAAGGGTCTGTAATAGGTCCTAAGAGCTTTTAATGCATCTAAAGGGGTCTTAAGGGGTGGGAGGACCCATTCACAGGTACTAGTGTTTCTATTATGTGTTAAAAATGTAAGGTTACAAAATTACAAGTTATGTGTTTCAAGTATGTGGTGTGGGTTTCTCATTTGTTTTAATTTTCTATTGTACATTTTCTACTATACATTTTAAGATATATAACATTTACTAAACTAATTTTAACATTTACGTACAATAATTTATAAAATAAATTTGACATACATTGCATTTTTCATAATAAAAATAACAATAAATACTATTAAAAAAAACAATAATTAAACTTAATATACTAAAAAAAGACCTGCGTGCAAGTGGTGTAGATGGCAAGCGAATAGGTAGAGGTGGTGTAGATGGAAACTAAGGAGCTGCAACTCTGAAGGGAAAAAAAACAACAAATATGATTAGAAAATAGTTAAAACTACTAAAAAAAAATTAAAAATGACAACAAAACTAATTTTTTTTTGAAAACATCATCACCTGAAGGAGTTTGGGCTCTAACAAAATGGGGTAGATCTCTGGAGCGGGATTGCAATAGCTAAAAATGACAATAAAAGCGCCAAAAAAAAAATATAGTTTTGGAAACAGGGTCTCGTATGAAATGTCACCCCATTCTGAGATGGGGTAGCATTCTAAACGTCACCCCGTTTCGAGCGTGACCCCATTTAGCTTTGGGACCCCATCTCTTACGGGGTGACGATTTGAATTATGGCTCAGGATCCTGAATCGAAACGTCACCCCGCTATTCTAAAACATCACCCCGTTATTTTAGAACGTCACCCCGTTTCTTGAAGCACGATTTTAGAAAAATGACTAAGGTAAAAAGTTCCTAGTCAAGTGGACTCAAATTCTTGCACACACCCTATGATCAATATAATATAAAATAACTAATCTACTGAGCATGACAATATAAAAGTGTAATAATTGAAAGTAAATGCATAGGGATAGAGAAGATCATATCATTCTTGATACTACACAATTGGATGCAGTTTTCCACCTATACATTGGTCCCCAATAGTGACATGTCATTCCAAGTGACCATATGGTACCCTCATGCCCACCCCACCATGCTCATAGAGATATTCGCATGAACCAAACAAATATAATGCGCATACAAGAAGCAGGCTTACACACACGCCATACAAGTGCAAAAATCAAGCGGTGGCACAACGATTCCAATGCAATCACTCAAATAAAAGATACCAAAATACAAGAACACCAAGTCATCAACATTTTGGGAGTTTTGTAGAATTATGTCTTCAAAATTCTCAATGTCCCTTGACTCCACATTGAGATTCTCCGCATTCTCCATGCTTCCCAAATTCTCTTTTTCTTTGTTCTTCTCCTCGACCTCAACCTCCCTATTCTGGGTATCATCATCTTTGTTATGGGTATCATCAACAACGGTATCAACGGTCTCATTCTTCTGCTCTACATTCTTCATAGTCTCCTCACGGTCCCTATTCTCTTCCTCACCCTTGTCTTAAGACTCGACAATGTCCTTCGAGTCCTCAGTATCTTCGTCTTCACCATTAGGGTTTTTCTCATTCTGGGATTCGTGGTCTTTCACTTCCTATGAATCCTTAGTGTTGTTGTCTTCATCATAGCTACTCTCTATAGCTTCCGTCTTCATAGTCCGCTGCTTCTTTGAACTTCTTTCAAGATTAACCTCAACTATATGTTTACCCTTGCCCTTTGTTAGCACTATAAAATCTGCAAGAAAACTTGGTCTAAATCATGAAAACCCTGTTATTTCTTGCTCTGTCCTTGAACCCTATTTTCAAAATTATAGCTGTTGGTTGAAAAAAGTCTTAAAACCCTTCTTGGTCTGTTATAATTTGCGATTACCTTTTCCAAGCCACTAAGAATATTTTTAAACTCATGTGCGCTTTTACTTTGTCTTTGTCGCACAATCTCCCAAACTAGATTGAATATTCCATTTCTTTCTGAGATTATGCGCACACTATTTATCTAGTCTTTTCCTTTCTCTAATCATTCGGTTGGTGCTACATATCAAGATAAAGTCAAAGTTATCTATTCTTTCAGAGCTCTAGCGATATCTATAGATCTTGTCTTGATCAGGCAGTCTGCGCTAGATCTCGTGATGTTACTCAGGTTAAGAAAGTCACTCAGAGATCTCGAGATTTAGTTATCTCGTAATCTCCAAATTTGATCATGGTAAAGAAAGTGACTTAGGGTAAAGATGGAGTTTGATCATATGCAGACACGTATCCAAGTGCAGGGTTAGAAAGGATGGTTCTCGCCGAGTCTCGAGATCAAACCATGGTTAGCATATTCATTCAACGACTTGGCGATCTAGTCTATCTCGTGCTCGTAATAAACCTATGATAAAGCTGAAAGTCTGGTTAGGTTTACTTCAAGATTAAATTTTGATCATTGATGTATACAAATATCAAGCATCTGTGCGTGATCTCCAGATGATTTGAACTAGTACAGAAGGATTCAGAGATCAAGCGCAGGCCGTCAATGCCTTTTTGATTATGTGGATGGCGTTTAATCTCAGAAATAAATGAGCAGGTACAAATATATTGTGAGATTAAACACACATCGTTGATCTTGATTTAATCCTATGGACTGCGCGCAATCTCTGAGTAGACTCTAGGGTTAAGATATGTTCTGGCGACTTGGCGTTCTCTTCAGTCACGCGATCTCGTAATGGACTAGAGTTAGGGTCAATTATGGTTAAGGTTGAGTCAGGTTTCTAGAGATTCAACATGATGTTGCCACGTGTTTCCAAGGACAGATGAATTGAAGGGCTGGTGCTAGATGTCATGATAGACCTGAGGTTACGAAAAGTATTGCAAGATTCAAAAATATAGTTATCTCCGAATCTCCAAATTTAATCAGGATCAGACATTCTCAAGTCAAAGTTAAAGAAAGGTTTTCCTAGAGTTGATCATGGTCATTGCTTGCTGGATGATCCTATGGCGTGTGTGTAATCTCCCAATATACCCAGAGTTAAAGAAATGTTCTCGAGACTTAGAGATTTCTACAGTCGCGTAATCTCTAGATTGATGCTTGACTCAGGTAAAGTTAATGCTGATCAGACTAGTTTAAATTAGAACTTTTGATGATGAGATAGATCAGAGGGCCTGCGCTAAATCTCTAAATGTAACTTGAGTTAAGTGAAATGATCAACAACTTTGAGTTTTATTTAGTCACTAAATCTCGGGATAGACTACAGTTAAGAGCCAGAGTCAAGTTAGTTAGATAGGTTTGTCAAAAGAATGATTTGGACCATTGATTGAAGAGAAGATCTTATGGCTTGCGCGTAATCTCTAGTTTTAACTTGAGTAAAGGTAAATGTTCAGTGACTTGGAGATTACACAGTCGCGCAATCTCCAGATAAAGCTAGAGTTAAAGTATAGGTTAAAGGTGAGTTAAAGGCCGAGGACAAAGATATAGGTATAGATTGATCAGTTTCAATCTGATCTGACATAAGATGTAAAGGCTTGAAGAAAAGGTAATCAAGATCTATCCATTGAGGGATTGCGCCTACACGATGCGTGTCCAATCAGATCTTGTGCCTGAGTAACTTAAGAGGATCCACGACTATGTTTTAAAACTATGATAAGGCTCACTCTTGACTGTTGATAGGGATTTTTGTGCCACCTGTAGCTGTTAGGGTTGGAATATTTGAATATTTAAAATGTTTCTCAAAGTTTCAAGCAGTGGCACTGTTTTCCAATCTGTAGAGGCAGTTGGTGGATCGATCTGATCTTCTGGGTCAATTTATTGAAGTGGTATGGTGTTGAGGGGATGTTTTTTTTTACTATGGATTCATTAATGCCATGTGGTGAATTTAGGGTTTTTATTCAAGATTGTATACTCTTTGAAACCCTAGTCCACTTCCTATCACTTCTCCATTAATTTTCCTAGCCAAGTGGCCATGGAGATCATATTGTATTTTCATATATTTTGAAGAAAGATCAAGTTGGTGGAAAATTGAAGGATAAGTGCAAGTCAGATATCAAGAAGGAAAAAAGTCAATTAGACCTAAATTCTAGGATTTCCTACTTCTATTTATATCCCTCTTTTCTCTATTTTAATGGTTCCTAATTCCATTATGTTTGGGGGTTCCTTGTTCGGTTCTGTTTCGGTTTCTCTGTAAAAGTTCAAAGCAAGTTCCAAGTGTGGTACCTCTGTATATATTTTCCCTCTTCTATGCATATAGGGTGTTATTGTATCCTTTTTGTTTTAGGGAAGAACAACATTGTAATAGCTTGCTTATGAATGAAATTCAGTATTGTTGTTCTGTTATCAAGTTGTCTCCATTAAGTTTTTGAATCATATAAACTAGGGCATCCAGGGTGTTTTAGTTTTATCTATTGTAAGACTTTCAATAGAGTTATTCAAGGGATAGCTGTGATTTAGGATTCGTATTCAAGTGTGTATGAGATGGGGTATTAAGGATATTCCAAACTTGTCTTTTAGTGGATGCTGATTAATATATTGTCTATTCCAAGGTCTCCTCTAAGGGGAGGGTTAAATTCTTTGAGTAGGGAATTGCATATTTGAATACACATGTGGATTCACAAGTAGAACTTGATTGATAGGATATATCTTATGTAAGGCATATAGACATATCATACTGTGTTGTTTTCCTTTGTTCACGATCTTCTGTACAATGTTATGTTTGACTCCATTGCCCATTAGATAAGGCACTGGTCTATGAGAGATCTGGAATATTTCAAAGATCCATTAATCAAATTATAAATTGAAAATCATTTCCCTTTCATGTTGGTTGAAAGAGTTGGGATAGTTCTTATTTTTAGACATACTCTATGCAAGTGGGATACAACATAAGATTTGATAAATAGTAAGGTACTTGTTACCTAAAGGTTTGAAAGCTATTCCACAGTTATGTATCTTTAGGTTGTTGTTTGTCACAAAGGAGTTATATGTGTGCAGGATAGGTAATACCCACCTGAGTGATGTGGAGCTCAAAGTGTGGAAGGTCTTAGAACCTTGTCAATTGGACTTGTTTCTTGTCTCCTTTTTGTTGAGGGTGTTGGGTTTGTGTCCTAGGTTTGTAATCCCACAACCCGGTCTCAAAATTTCATCTAGGAGAGGAGAGTGCAAGAAAAAGCTTCAACACCCTTAATGGGCATTTTGACAGTAGGGTTAGGGATATAATCCCTTATGTATTCATAAATCAACAAAATCAACTCTTCATGCAAAATTTCCTTCTTAGCATTCTTATTATTCTCATTTAGGATTTCAATTAGAGAGATATGTAAGTAATAAAGGATGTTGGTGGTATCCTTATACCTGAAATGATTGAGAAATATGAAATGGTGGGACTGCATCCGCGTGAACCACCCATTGAGTGTAAAATACTCCATAACAACAGGGAGGGTTTTGTGCCATATTTCCTTGACCTTGTTGACATCAATGTACCCATTGGCTGGGGAATATTTGAAATCCTTCTTCTCCTTCTCAGATTTTGGAAACTTCTTAACCACCATAACTGAGATCTTCCTATTTCTATAGAGCTTTAAACCCTTGTTGGGAATACCAGTCACCTGGGCAATAAGTTCAACTGAAATGTTGATAGTCTTCCCATCCATAGTAATGGTCTCTCTTTTCCATCCTTTAAAAAAATTCTAGGTCACTGTTTTATCAAACCTGTGAATCTTTTCTAGAAACGGGGTGACACCTCCCTTCCTTAGTTTACGCCATACCATACACATATCTTTTCCTTGAAGCTTGCGACAATTTTTAGGTTCCTCCCTTTTGAGATCACCACCCATAATGATAAACTTCAAATCCAGACTCTGTTCTCTCTGCTCAGCTTTGATAATGTGCTTGCAAAAGTTATCCTTCTCGGCAAAGTTCATCTAGTCAGAAATAACAACCCAAAAAGCGTGGGAGAATAAAGTGTTATTAATGCCAAATCCTCTGCTCCAATCATTCCAATAACTATCTGTAGGCTCCGTAGTACTCGTACGTGTAATACTTGAAAACTTAGAGCATTCCTTCTTTATGTGTGATTTTTTCATAATTAACTTTAGATTTAGTTTCCTCATCCAAATTCACAAAGCTTTCCCATAGGGTGAAATCACCAGACTTAACTCCCAAATTAGTGAAGTTGTCTGCCACGGAGTTGCTTTCCTTGTACACATGAGATATATGCACTTGAGTGCATTCAGAAATAATTTCATTCGCCTTTGAAATCACATTATCAATGGTCCATGAAGGTATAGCTTCTCCCTTGAGACACTTAATAATGTTCATAGAATCTCCCTCAAACCAATTTTTTTTAAAAATTGAGCTCTTTAACAAGTTGAAGGCCATGAAGAGCTCCCATAGCTTCAAAAATGTGATTGGCTTGAATTCCCAGAGGAGCGACAATAGTGCCAATAAAATTGTCA
Source organism: Thuja plicata (assembly GCA_018584345.1). Lineage (NCBI taxonomy): Eukaryota > Viridiplantae > Streptophyta > Pinopsida > Cupressales > Cupressaceae > Thuja > Thuja plicata. The sequence goes on from MU226248.1 coordinate 1,272,939, forward strand.
CTGTAATCTCTAATTATACTACTACACCCAACATGGCCAAGATTGCCCTTGGCAACACCATCGAAATTGATCTTAAGCCACCCATCTAGAGGGGATCTCCAAACACTATTCTCATGCTTACCCTCCTTAGTCTTAGTTTCATTGATATTCCAGCAAAGCTACATGTTTCCCTTAGAAAGATTTTCATAGCATCCTTTAAGGACTTTTTCAAACACGCTGGAAGGATTACTGGATTTTCCTGAAAAATTCTATTATTCCTTTCTTTCCATATGTTCCACGCCACATGGGGGCCACCAAATTCCAAATTTCATTGACCAAATCATTGGCACTAGGACTGTGCCATTGCTAGCAAAACTCCTAGATGGAGCGGGGAAAAATCCAGCAAATGCTCCATTTCTACAAGAAGAAAGACCACATGTGTTGTTGGAAATACAATATGGGAAAGTAAGATATTGAGAGGGGGGGGGGTGAATAAAATCTTAAAAATTTTATCCTTTAAAACAAAACTGATCCACAACCATACATAAATGTAATTGATCTATCAACTAGTAGCATCCATGACGGTAAATAAATAGCTCAAGACACAGAATTTTGGTAACCCAAAAACCCAATAAGGTAAAACTGGGGTGGGGATGACACCCACAAAAATATTCACTACTGTAGCAATAAAGTGTACCTATTAGGGATACAAAGTTTGATCATAATATGTAATCTACCTGGTTAAAGGTTTGTCCGGTTAAGAGCTATAGATCATTACAATCTACCTTGTGAAAGGATTTGAACTTACAACAAAGTAAGCACTCGACTAAGAGATTTATAAAGGTCTATTAGAACCACTCTGTTAAGATATTTCACCTGATACACTGGTTAGAATGTCTCAAGAGCTGATCCTTCATTATGCACTCTGATGCTAATAATAGATCTCCTCTTTTCAATACCTTCTCTAATCTAATAATCTGATATGTCTTTACTCTGCTGCTCACTGCTCTTTCACTCTACTGGATCTATGCTTATACTATCAAAATAACCCTTTGTACATCTCTCATGTATCCATACACTTCTCCTCTCATACACACCTACACCTCTCTCATTTTTAGGGTTTAAGAAGTAATCTTATATACTTTACAAATCTGGAATCTAGATCTAGATCAATGATCAGGATCAAATGCTTATGTCGCTTAGGCATTCTAATTTTCTAATTGGATCCATGCGACACATTAGGATCAATTATAGTTTACCTTCAAGTTTGTGCCATTCCTAACATGTATGTCAAAACTGTCTTTCTCGGCACATTAAGACTCTGGCGCTCAGCATGAACATGATCAACTATTGCTTGATTGCTGAGTCACTTGACAACCATTAACTTCTCAGCAACGACTATGCCAGATAGCTTGGACTATACTGGATAGCTCGACCACAGTGATGACCGGCTAACTTGCCTAGATAATGATCAACAAAACTTAGAGATAAAAAATCTCCCCATTTGATATTAGCGGCAAAAACACAATTATCATTTCTTTACATCCACAAAATTTTTCCTAAGTACACAACGTACTCCCCCTAAGATTATACTTCATCCTTACACAATATACATGCCTTACAAAATATTATGCCTGATTCTGCACATCTTTATCCGTTTCCTTATCTGATTCCCCCTTGTTTTTGTCACTGATAGCTACAGGGGTTAAGTCATACTTATCCAAAAATGAATTATGAAGCTATAATGTTAGTGCAAACGCTATATCCCAAATATCATTTACAAACTTCATAACTTGTACCTTAATTTATAGCTCGACAACTAGACTTACCAAATTATCTGTTGTAGAGAGATGAGAATCCCTCTTGACTAATTCATTTGCAGTTTTAAGTTCCTTTTGTATAGCCTCCAGATGAGGTATTAAGGCAATCTGAATAGTTATTAACTTTGCTCTTATTCTGCCATCTTTAGCCATAAGCTCAGCTAATCTCCTTTGTGCATGAGTCAACTTGTCAAAATGTAAGGAGCTAGAACTAGCATCCATACTCAATGTACTCCCTATCGACTTCAAAGCTAGTTGCAAATTCTCAATAAGCCATTGGTTATCCTTGGTAAAGAATTCTACATCACATAAATTTTTATACAAGGAATAAACATTATTTGCAACTTCCTCAAGAATACTAATAAGAGAAGAAAGTTCAACCTGTTTGATAGCAATCTCTGCTGATATCTTCTCCAAAACTTTTTTCTCAAATTTTCTCTCGGACCATTGTAGCAAATTTTCATTTGTCTCAATATTTTCATCATTAACTTTCTGCACAATATGGAATAATTGTTCCAAGATTGATGTTTGTTCATTTATATCTGCTATATCAAAAGCATTACCAAAAATATCCTTCATTTCATGTAACATTTACTTTTTTTGGTGCTCCCTCTTTAGTTCCTCTTGTTTCTTCTTCCTCTTCAAAAGGTCTTGCAGAGTCTGAATCTGCTCATATGTCAAGTTATCTGTATCCCATTTAGGAATCATAATCACTTCATCCAAAGTGACATTTGGACCATGTAACTTCCTCTTATGTGACTTCTTCCTTTTGAGTTCTAAAGAGCTGATACTCAGCTCAGGTACTGTGATATCTTTACCTTTGTTAGTATTAATTTCAATTGCTTCCTTCATCTGAGTCAAGATTTCTTGCTGATCAGGTACACTTCCTATTTTAGGTCCAGTGGGAGTAGATGATGCAAAGTGTGGTAGATCTACCAACACTTGTATAGCCTCTTGTTCTATAGGCTTATTTGAAATTACTTCCATCTTATCTCCACTCTCTAAAACTATTTGTACAACCTCTAAAATAGGTGGATTTGTATTGATTACCTCCTTTTCTCCTTCTTTCTTTGACTCGACCACTCGAATAGGCGAATGCATACCTGTGTCTGTCGACTCATTCTGATCCTCGACATCCAAATTTTTGTTCTCTCCAAATGTAGTGTTAATGGGACTATCCATTGTCAAATCTATAGTTTTCCCATCTCCTATTTCCTTTTGTGGTTCAGTTTCAATTTTTGCTTGATTTGTAGCAGTTTCTTTCTCTATTTCCTTCGGCTCTAAGGTGCCTTCATCTGTCTTCTATTCTTTTGCAACTGATAAACCAAAAATCTCCTTCCAAATTTGAGTACTCTGTTGCACTACTCCTTCAACATCATTTCTCAAAATAGCATGAGCTCTAAGTTTAGGAATAAACTTCTTTTGATATTGATCAATGAATTTAGCTATTTGTTTCTTTGTTAAGTCAGGAATGACCTTAGCTAATGTTCCCTCCCTTATCTCTCTTTCAGTCATCAGTGCATATTTCCATTTCTGAGACAAAATATCATATAGTTTTGCAGGGACACGGTCTCCTATCTCTACAGGTGTCATCTTGAATGTCCCCATCATATCTATTAATGCCTCCTGAATCTTATGCTTGTTTACTATACTCCATTTTTCATACTGAATAAATTTTAATCCTGCTAATCTAGTTGAACCTCTGATGTTCTTGCATACCTCATCAATATTGATTGTTTGTTTGTGTGATTCTATATGTATGTTGCTAGGTACATCCGTATCTATCTCCTCATCATTTTCAGACTCCAAGTATAGCTTCCTCCTTGGTCTTTTCTTAGTAGGTTGGCTCAGCACAACCTTGGTTTCAACTTGTTTTCTCTTCCCTGAGTTGCTCTCCCCAAAATTCTTCTTTGTATATACTTTTTCTATCCAGGAAAGAGATGATGCCCTGGTCCTTGGCCGGTTAGCAATAGGAGGGGTAGCCTTAGGTCTGGCTTTGCTTTGTTTAGTTGCCTTAGCAACCACTGGCTACTTCCCTTTACCTTTCAAAGTGATATCCTCTTCAGGTTCACTCTCTTCTTCTTCACTAGACATATCTTCTCCATGTCCTGTTGATAAAACCAAAGGTGCATCCTCTACTTCTTCATCACTCTCAATTCCAACCATCTTTAGATTTTTGACAATTTTCTTCCTTTTTCTCTCCATAGTGCCAGCCTTCAAATCCATAGTGATTCTGGACTTAGCTTCTTCATAGTTTCCAAAATGTTTGACTATACTATCAATTTCCTCTACCAATAGAGCTGTTATTGTTGTAGATGTCTCATCAATATTTACTCATAAGGTAATGGCCTTAGCCATGATACCCTCAGCACTACTGCCTACACATAGGTGAAATCTATGTCTACTAGGAAACAAACATCCTCATAATGTTTTTCAACTAGTGAACTGGGAACTCTACTCCTTAATCTCATCTTTTTCTTTAATTCCACAAAATATGTTCCCATCACATTGTCAAAATTATCACCTAATTGCTGAATAAATGCATTGATTTGCTGTGTGATAGGTCTGTCTGTTTTCCACACTATATTTCCAAAAGTAGGAAATGTATTATGTATGTAGAAAAATATACAAGTGAGCAGAGATCCAAACTTACATATTAAATTATTTTCCCTTCTGATTGAAGAAAGGTTCTCAGCCAGCTGCATCAGTTGAAGCTCGACAAGGTCATAATTATGATCCTTCTTTACAATCTTCCAAGCCCGGTTGACTGTAATGCATGGGATACTATCCATTTGGCTCAACTGATAGAACTTATGAGCAATAACCCTAACTACAAAATCAAGCTCCAAATTGTAATAGTAGATATCGTTATCGCTCTTTTGTTCCAAATGGCTTCAGTGAATTTTTCTATGTTTTCCTTACTCTAACATCTCAAAGATTTCTTCCCATTCAGAATAGGATAACCAGTTACTCGATGGATGATTTCCTTTGTAATATTAACTGGTCCATTCTCTAGCCATATGTTCATGTTATTTACACGAATCAAAACAATCTTGATCCACTCCATTCTGAAATCCCTCAGAAATTCTAGGGCACGAGTTAACCCTCTCTCGGCTAAGTGTTTATGTTCATCTTTTAAGGCTCCGTCTTTGCACAATTTGCTGTAAGATTCTCTTAGATCGTGATCGCCAACTTCACTTATCTTTCACATATAACATGACCTAATATCATGAATCATGAGTACGTTAGGAGGAATTGATGATAGGGCTCAAGTCAGATCACCCTTAATGGCACTCTTAGGAAGTGCTAAGAAATTAGGAGGCACACAGGTGTCGCTCCTTACCAATTGAATGTTTAGCAACTCCTTGTCCATTCTCTTAGCTGGTGCAGAAGAACTTGTGGCCATTTTCTCCAAAAAATAGGGTTTCAAGGATCACGAATAGAGTACCTCGAAAAGTGACAAAATCCACACTTTCCACTGAAGAGGTTGCCGACGGCACATTGTAGAAATCTTTGAAAATATTTGGAGAATACAAGTTCACAAATGCACAATCACTCTTATGAAATTCTTAATCGCATGGTGAGAAGAAATGAAATAGCTCTTCCCTTTATATAGGCTCCAACAGTCGAAAGTTAGGTCAACATTAAATGTTCTTTCCATTGCGTGAGTGCCAAACAACTATCCTCGGCTGACTTACGAAATTCACTTACCTCTCGGTCATCAAAAAAAACTTATTCGACATACATTATAAATATACTGTTTCTCGACATCTATAGTGCATTTTGACTTTTCTTGCTACATAACTCAAAATGTGACCTGATGCATCTTATCATATGTAGATATGGACTATTGCACTTTTATATGTTAGGAACTGATAAAAGATATGAGATATAAACATAGTTCCTTACATGCATTTCTTTGCTTAATTAGTGATGGTGGGATCACCTAATCCATTGGATTAGGTGACCTCGGCTTTAGTAGCTTCACTGTTGCATGGTTCTGCTATCCTTATCCATGTCTGGTTCATCTGTGCTCTAATCTTCTCAACAGTAGGAGCAGGTACCCTTGTTTTGCAATCTTTCCTAGTATGACCAATTTTGAAACAATTATAGCAAACTAGGTTTCCATTCATCCAACTCTTAGATCTTCCTCTGAAATGTGTCTTTATGTAGTTTTCTGGAACATGTCCATACTCACCACAGTAATGACAGCTATTCCATGTGTTATAATCCAAATTGTAAGTGTTACCCTTCCTTAGTGATTTTGTTTGTGTCTTTGATGTCCATTGTTGATTAGAAATAGATCTGCAATCTTGTGCTCTATGTCCAAATTTTTGACAGTTGTAATAATACCCATTGAATCTAGATGTGGGAGGTGCATTATTTTCCTTTCCCAACATTCATGTGCTTGATGTCCAAACTTCTTACAGTTAAATCAATAACCATTGAACTTAGGTTTAGGATTGGACTTACCATTCTTGCTTCGGCAGATGTTTGCTGTGTGTCTTGATTTTCCATAGTGGTGGCATACATGCTTGTTGTTCTTTGACTTTACATTCCTATTTTCACCAATCTTAGATGATTCTCCTTTCTCAATAGATGTTTATTGTTCGATGTGACCTAATCGAGAAGATTCTTTAGATCTCCTTGATGCTTCCATCAAGTTTTTAAAATGATTCAAAGCTTTATTGGGTCTGTTTAATCTTTCATTTAGTTCTTTCTTAGATCTTAATTCATCTTTCAATTGGCTGTTCTCAGATCTCAGATTCATAATTTCCATGTCGTTCCTACTGATCTCCTGATTTGCAAGTAGCAGTTGATTCACCATGTCAACCTGATTGTTTGTCATCATTTGTACTTCATGTGCCCTTTCATCAAGTCTGATGGTCATCATTCTTTTGTCTTCTTCATCCATAGTTTTTTAATCATCAGCTTTCTTATTTTGTTCCACTACTTCACATAGTCTTACTATTTGCATTTCTTGTTATCTTTTCAGGTTTCTGAGTTCTTCACACAATGTATTGTTCCTTTCCAGTAGATCTACAATTGCTACATCGCTCTCAGTAGAGTTTCCATTCTGAAATAGATTTGTAGAGTCTTCTTCCTGATAATGAGTATCATTCATTTTTTTGGCCAAATATTTCCTATCTTGTAAGGACTTCTTTAGTTCCTGTCTTGCAATTTCAAGCTGATGTAATGCTAGCTGAATTTCAATCTTTTGATTCTCAATGAATTTACCCAATTTGTAAATCTCCATCTCAAGATCTGTACTCTCAAGCTAATTAAAACCTTTTGTAGGAGAGCTGAGCTCTGATACCAATTGTTGGAAATACAATATGGGAAAGCAAGAAACTGAGAGGGAGGGGGTGAATCAGATCTTAAAACTTTTATCATTTAAAATAAAACTGATCCACAATCATACATAAATGTAATTGATCTATCAACTAGTAGAATCCATGATAGTAACTAAATAACTCAAGACATAATTTTGGTAACCCAGAAACCCAATAAGGTAAAACTAGGGTGGGGATGACTCCCACAAAAATCTTCACTACTGTAGCAATAAAGTGTCCCTGTTAGGGCTATAAAGTTTGATCACAATATGTAATCTACCTAGTTAAAGGTCTACCCAGTTAAGAGCTATAGATCATTACAATCTACCTTGTGAAAGGATTTGAACTTACAAAAAATAAGCACCCAACTAAGAGATTTAGAAAGGTCTGTTAGAACCACTATGTTAAGAGATTTCACCTGATACACTAGTTAGAATGTCTCAAGAACTGATCCTTCATTATGCACTCTGATGCTGATAACAAATCTCCTCTTTTCAATACCTTCTCTGATCTAATAATATGATGTCTTTAATTTTTTGTTCACTGCTCTTTCACTTTGCTTGTTCTATGCTTCGTCTACCAAAATAACCCTTTGTACATCTCTCATGTACGCATACACTTCTCCTCTCATACACACCTACACCTCTCTCATTTTTAGGGTTTAAGAAGAAATCTTATATACTTTACAAATATAGCATCTAGATCTAGATCAACAATCAGGATCAAATGCCTATGCTACTTGGGCATTCCAATTTTCTGATTGGCTCCATGCCACGCATTGGGAGCAATTAATTAATGTGTAATTAACTCCATTGAAATCATTAAATGCATGAACAAGTCAGCCCAAAATAGTTTACCTTCAAGTTTGTGCCATTCCTAACATGTATGTCAAAACTGTCTTGCTTAGCACATTAAGACTCTAGCTCTTGGCATGAACTTGATCAACTATTGCTTGATTTCCAAGTCACTCAACAACCATTAATTTCTCACCAACGACTATGCCAGATAGCTTGGCCTGTACTGGATAGCTCGGCCGCAGTGATGATCGTCTAACTTGCCTAGATAAATTACTAAGTGTGGGAAACTAATGATCAACAAAACTTAGAGATCAACACCTGTTGGGAATAAGACCAGTGCAAAAAAGGTGGTTAGTATCTTCCTCATCTTCACAACAAAGAAAACATCTATTAGGGATAGAGAATCCCATTTTTTTGAGGTTATCCACCGCAAGGGATTTATTTTGGATGAAAATCCAATAGAAGATCTCAATCTTAGCAGTGAGAGCTTTGTTCCAAGTCTTGGCCCAAAAAGGTTTGGGGCTATGAGGGTCAAATTGAAGTAAACTGACCGTAGAAATAGAGAAGATCCCATTAGGAGTAGGGCCCCAACCCATAGAGTCATCCTTAGATTCACATATTCACTGAGCCATGAGGGCTTTGTCAATACAATCAAAAGAATGGTTTATTCTAGCCAGTTTCACCCAGCTATTGTTAATCCAATAATCTATAAATATAGTACCATATCTATTTTTGCATCTGTTTATGGATTCATAAAAATAAAGGTTGTCACACAGGGGCATATCCATCAACCAAGGATCATCCCAGAACTTGATGCTTTGGCCATTTCCCAGCTTCCATTACTTCCCCTTACTGGCTAGATTTCTGATAGATTTAATATTCCTCCAGAAAATAGAACCTTCCACTTTTTCAATGTTAGATAGAAAAGCATCTATAGTAGGGGGATCATAGAGGTACTTTTGTCTGCAAATGATGTTCCATTCCTTAGGTTCTCCATAGATCCTCCACATCTGTTTGGCCAGCAAGGCATTATTGATAACTTTGACCGACCTTAACCCAAAACCCCCCATATTTTTGGGTTTACAAACCTTATCCAGAGAAATTAGAGGGATGCAGTTTTTTTCCTCAGCAATAGACCAAAGGAATCTTTTTTTTATACTTTCAATATTTTCAAAGAATTTCACAGGATTCTTAAATATACCGAGAGCATAAATAACCAAGCTTTGCAAAGAAGATCTGATAAGGGTAACCTTGTTGGAATAATGGAATGGTGTGTACTGAGAGTGGAGGGGTGAATCAGTACCCTTAATTTTTTTAGTCAATTAACCCTTAATCCTTTAGTAATCAATTTCTTGCATTACCGACCAGACCAAAGGAATCTTTTTTGTATACTTTCAATCTTTTCAGAGAATTTCACAGGAATCTTAAACATACTGAGAGCATAAATAACCAAGCTTTGAAAAGAAGATCTAATAAGGGTAACCTTGTTGGAATAATGGAATGGTGTGTACTGAGAGGGGAGGGGTGAATCAGTAACCTTAATTTTTTTGTCAATTAACCCTTAATCCTTTAGTAATCAATTCCTTGAATTACCAACCATATGTGTTATTCTATCTTTGTGTATGTAATATCAAATCATAAACTTAATTTGCATGTAAACATTAATAGAAAAATTCATCAAATGTAATGACATATGACACAAGATTTGGTAACACAAAAAACCCCTGTTAGAAGGTAAAAACTACGGTGGGGATGAAACCCACAATAATTCACTATCTGTAGAATGGAAGGGGCCGGTTAAGGCTTACAAGTTTGATCACTTTTGATGATCTTACCCTATTAGGAGTAACATGTTTAGACTGGTTAAGGTCTACTCTATTAGGAGCTTTATGAACAATGTTTAGTGGGCACTCGGTTAAGATATTTACAAAAGGATTGTTAAATCCACCTTCTTATATGATTTCTTCTATTTTCTACGCTTGTTAGAATGTAGTCAAAAAGACTTATTAACTTTAGTACATGCAATCATGAATTGCTGAGTACAGATCCATTAAATTTTACAATATGATGTATCACCTATAGTGATTGATTAATACCGATGTTCTGCTTGGTAGCCTTGAATCTTGTTCTTTGTAACTGATTTCATCTTTTGCTGTCCTTTTGCATAAAACTCTGTATCTGATCCATAGATGTCTCTGTGGCTACAATCATCATCACATCATCTCATTCTGATTGATTACACATCTATTTATACATTAAATTGACCTAAATAGGTTTCATGCTTTACAATGTTAACTCTATGATCAAAGGTTTACAACTTGACCTTGATCTCCTAGTTTGCATGTTTTCAATCAGTTAGACAGATTAAAACAATTACATATGCTTTACTCATCCCTCAAGAAATGGTTTTAAAGATAATATTTAAAGATAAACATAAAACTTAAGTTTTTTATTTGACGTGTAAGTCAGATCCACATTTCTCGTAATAAAGTTGTCTCTTGGTAGACTAGTGCTCGGGTTTTTCTTTAGTCTACCTGTTGGTGTTGGATATAAACTTGTTTGTCATGTTCCTCTATGAACTTAACTATTGGTTTACACTATTGACTTATTTGTTGGGTTACTCTGTAGATTGTGTCATCAGTTTACATTGTAACATGTTCTGTCAGTTTACTCTGTTAGCTGCTCTGTCGAGTTGTACTATAAACCTGTCTTTCGGTGATCATGTATCGACGGTTCAAAAACTATTTCCTTTGCATACTAATAGAAAAATATGATCTTCAATCTCCCCCTTTGACATTAGTATCAAAAATGGATATGTTTATACACCTATTTTTTACCTTGTCAATATGACTACCCCTATGTGTATGCCTTGGTATAGTATATGTACACATGTATATATTCTTTCCTTTATACATATATTTCCTCCTTTCATTATTTCCCTCTTTTTACCTTATCAATTCGCCCTTTATTATTTCTCTCTTTGTCACATATTATTTTCCCCTTTTTTTGATAATATGGACAAAGGCGTAATACTTACAACTTGTCAAAGATGCGGGGAATGAGAGTTCTGCATGTCTTCCACCATTTTCTCCCACTTCTCCTTAAAGTTTTCTAGGGCCATGTTCTCCAATGTTATTCTTGCATGTATATCATAGATACTGTCAGTGACAGACATCTCCAGGGTGGCGATCAACTGTCTTTCCGAAGTCATATGTTTTTGCAGTAAGGTGATATTTGGTAGAAGTAGAGCTTGAAGCTCGGTTACGTCATCTCTAAATTTTGATTCTGCCTCTAAAATCTCTAGTATCAACCTTTTAGCTTCCATAATATTTTCATAATGCAACTTGACTACATTGTCATTGGTTGTAAGACCTTGTGCACTAGCATTTAGATCTGCATCTATCTTTGCAATATTTTCACTACTATCGTTAGTGAACTTATCTATTGCACATAACTTTTGAACTAAGGTTATAGCTTCTAAACTAATTGGTTCCAATGCATTGACTAGTTCAGATAGCTTTACCTTGTTCTCTGCCACTTCTTGGCTGATTTTCTCTGTCAATTTGTATTGGTACTTCTGCTCTGCACATTCTTTTATTGCCTTCTCTGCATCTACATTCTGTGATGTGATGGATTCAGTAAGAACGACTAATTTATCAAGTATAGGAGCATTTTGATCAATGTTGGTATCAAGTAAAATCTATAGTACTATGTCCTTTGTGGTTTCTAGTACCTGTGTGTCCTTTGTCTCCTTTTAAGCAAGTTATGTATACATTGTAAGTGACTCTGGATCCAATGTCCTAGGATCACAGTCTGGTATTTCAATTATCTCATCCAATGTAACTGGATTTTTATTCTTTTTCTTCTTCTTCGTCTTCTATTTTCCTATTGAGTTCTATGTTCAGTTGGTTTGCCTCTTGACTCATAAGAACTATCTGATTGGTGATCTCATGATGATGTTTAGTAAGTCTTTGTATTTCTCATTCTCTTTATTGTATCTTTTCAGTGATCTTCCTCTTGTCATCAATAGTTGGTGTTGTTTCTTGCTCAGCTTGTCTAGCATTGTTCATAACCTCAATCATTCTTACCATCTGTGTCTCTTGACCGATTTGTAGTGATTTCACTTGTCCATCTCGATGTTGATTGATTTCATTCGGACTTGTAATACTTCCTTTAGATGTGTCTGATGTATTGCAAGATGTAGATCCTGATGACTCAAACAAATCAAGTATCTCTTCTTCATGATAGTTTGTTTCATTACAACAAGATGCCATAACCTTCCTTTCATCCAGTAGCTCTCTCATCTTGATTGTAGCTTCTTTGTATTGCTCATAGAAAATCTGTATCTCTAACTTGTGATTCTCAATACTCTTGTCTAGCTTATACCTTTCCAATGTATGATCTTTTCTCTTAAGTAATTTAAAATTTTCCAAATAAGAGATCTAGCTTTGATACCAATTGTTGGAATAATGAAATGGTGTGTACTGAGAGGGGAGGGGTGAATCAGTACCCTTAAATTCTCTTTTCAATTAACCCTTAATCCTTTAGTAATCAATTCCTTGCATTACTGACTATATGTGTTATTCTATCTTTGTGTATGTAATATCAAATCATAAACTTAATTTGCATGTAAACATTCATAAAATGGAATGACACATGACACAAGATTTGGTAATGCATAAAAACCCCGTTAGAAGGTAAAAACTGTAGTGGGGATGAAACCCACAAAACTTCACTATCTGCAAAATGGAAGGGGCTGGATAGGGCTTACAAGTTTGATCACTTCTGATGATCTTACCCTGTTAGGAGTAACATGTTTAGATTGGTTAAGGTATACTCTATTAGGAGCTTTAGCAACACCATTTAGTGTGCACTCGGTTAAGATATTTACAAAAGGATTGTTAAATCCACCTTCTTACAGGATTTCTTCTATTTGCTACACTTATTAGAATGTAGTCAAAAATACTTATTGACCTAAGAATATGCAATCATGAATTGCTGAGTACGGATCCATTAACATTTACAATATGATGTATCACCTATAGTGATTGATTAATACCTCTGTTCTTCTTGGTAGCCTTGAATCTTGTTCTTTGTAACTGATTTCATCTTTTGCTGTCCTTCTGCATAAAAATATGTATCTGATCCATAGATGTCTTTGCGGCTACAATCATCATCAGATCATCTCATTCTGATTGATTAAACATCTATTTATACATTGAATTGACCTAAATAGGTTTCACACTTTACAATGTTAACTCTATGATCAAATGTTTACAACTTGACCTTGATCTCCTAGTTTGCATGTTTTCAATCAGTTAGACTAATTAAAACAATTACATATGCTTTACTTGTCCCTCAAGAAATGGTTTTAAAGATATGCTTAAAAGATAAATATAAAACTTAAGTGTTTTATCTAACGTGTAAGTCAGATCCACATTTATCAAAATAAAGCTGTCTCTCGGTAGACTGGTGCTTGGGTTGCTCTTTAGTCTACCTGTCGGTGTTGTCTATAAACTTGTCTGTCAGGTTCCTCTATGAACTTATCTGTCAGTTTACACTATTGACTGCTCTGTCAGGTTACTCTGTAGGTTGTGTCATTGGTTTACATTGTAACCTGTTCTATCGGTTTACTCTGTTAGCTAGTTTATCGGGTTGCACTATAAACCTATCTTTCGGTGATAATGTACCAAAGGTTCAAAAACTGTTTCCTTTGCATACTAATGTCAAATTATGATCATCAAACCTTACCCGCCTGTGATAAAATAGTGCCTTTCCATCCAGCTAATTTCTTGTTAAATTTATCAATAAGAAAATTCCAAAAAGAGTTAGCAACATTTAGCCCAAGGGGGAGGCCTAAGTAGGAGGAAGGAAAGCTACTGATTTTGCAATCTAATATTTTGGCTATTTTGGCCTGCCTATCATTTGGGGTGTTGATGAAGAATAAGACACTTTTGTTCCAGTTAATTAGTTGGCCAGTAGCTTTGGTATAAACATTAAGGGCCTTTTTCATAGCACTAGCTTCTTTGATAGTAGAAGTTCCCATGGTGATAGTATCATCCACAAACTGGGTGTGGGAGAAAGTTAGAGGATTGGAGGATGGTCGCAGCCCCATGATAACACCCTTGTCCACCAAAAATTTAAAATATCTCCCCAAGCATTCAGCCAATAGAGTAAAAATAATAGGAGAGATGGGGTCCCCCTGTCTGAGACCTCTAGAGCTTTTGAACAACTTGGAAGCATAACCATTAATGATAACAAAAAATGAAACAATAGAGACTATCTGAAAAATGATCAGAATAAGCCTTTTATTAAAGCCAATTTCCTTAGGACAAGACTCAAAAAACTCCAATCAACCCGATCCTAAGCTTTAGACAGATCAAGTTTGAGGAGAAAGCCCCGATTACCAGCCAAAGAAGCTGAGTGTATGTTTTCATGAACCAGCATAACAAAGTCAAGGATTTGTGTACCTAGGATGAACCCATTCTGCTGGGGAGCAATCAACAAAGGGAGAATAGCAAACAGTCTAGAAGTTAAGATTTTTGACATAATATTATAAATATAATTGCAAAGGCTAATAGGTCTAAAATGATCAAAGGAATGAGCCCCAGCAATTTTGGGAATCAGAAGTAAAGAGATTCCATTGATTTATTTAAGCAAACATCTACTTCCAAAGAATTCTTTCACATCATTAGAGAGATCCTTCTCAAAAATCTTCCATAACTTTCGGTAGAAGAACATCAAGAATCCTTCTGGGCCAGGAGCTTTGTTACTTTCAGAGGAAAATACCGCCTCTTTGATCTCCTTCCCAGAAGGAATATCCTGCAACATAAAGTTTAGGTATTTGTTGAAAATATCCAGGATGGCCTCAAGTAACAAATCCTGATTGCTAAGGTTTAGATTTTTCTCTTCAGCCAGAAGAGAAGAAAAGAAATAAAAAAATTCTCACTTGATTTCCTCTTCCATGTTAACTTCCTTGTCATTCCTATAAATTTTTTCTATTCTGTTGGCCGCTCTATGTTTTAGAGTAGTTAAGTGGAAAAACTTAGTATTCTTGTCCCCTTCTTTGAGCTAAATAACCCTAGATCTTTGGCGCCAATAGGTTTCTTCTTTAAATATGATGTTATGATAGCTAACAAGGGCTTTCTTCTCTTCCTCTCTACGAATTTCAGAAAGACCATCCATTCCTCTTCCATTCTATTTATCTTATATTCCAATTCATTTATCTTCTTCCAATTCAATTCTATCACATCCATTCCTCTTCTAATTTAATACCTTCCTCTTCTATCTAATTCCTCTTATCTTCCAATTCCATTCCATCTAATTCCTCTTCTTATAAAATCACATTCCTACATGACTGAGCTTACCCCAACAACACTGAGTTTTATTCTAGACACAGTGACCGCAAACGTTTCCAATAAATCAACAGACAAATTGACTTTCCTAGTTTCATTCTATTCACAAGCAATTGCCAGCGAATTCACGTTTCAATCAATTAATCTTTTTCCCATTAGGATGCATCCTTCTGGTGTCGGCTTTTCTATCAATTCTCACATAAAATTTGTTCATGGGAAGAACTTATGGACTGAATGACTGCTTGGTTAGGATGCCTTTTTGTTAATTTTATCTTGTGTTTCAATGTGTCCTTCTCGTGATAGCCTCAATATTTCATATCTTGGTTCGTTATGGTGAGTACTTGTTGGAATACATGTCATTTGTAGTATTATCTGCTTGTCATAGATTGTTAGTGAATTTATGTTTGATATTTAGTTATGACCATGTATGCCTCACTAGGGGCAAGATTCATGCATGCCAAATCCCTAAAAAAGATCTGGGTGTATTGCATCTCCTCATGAGCAACATTTCATAGGTCTCATCATACCTGATATATTGCATTCTTGTTCCTAACAACCTATTTGTCTGAGAGTCTAGTCCACGCAAAGGAACCATGTCACTTGTGTTTTCTAGCACATGGTGCATAGCTCCTTTTGCAAAATCAAACTATGGTGTGCTCTCCAACATTAACATGGTATAAATCCCACTGTCATCATGTAGTTAGGATTGCATTTTAGCTAGGTCATATTGCACTTTGCATCTTTCTCTTGACAAGGTTTTTTTTCTATTCCCTCATCCCTATTGGGGCATCATGTCCCCGATCTAGCCTAGGTCTACCTCCCCCCCAAGCACGTGTCTCGCGACACCACCTAATTTCCCCCTTTTCTCTCTTCTTCCTCTCTTCTATCTTTTTTTGAGAAAATTCCAGAAAAATTATTTTTTCTGTTATTTTCTCGAGGGGGCATCATCTCATCTCCCACCATAATTAATTTTCTCTCCGGGGCATCTTATTTTCTTTTCTTTGACGCGACACCATTTTTGACACCGCATCAAAGAGGGGCAAAATGTAGATGTCCAAAATCGTCCTTATATTAATTTAATTTTAATTAATTATATTTGTTATATTCTTCTATCTATTTAATTAATTTTATTTAATTAAATATGATCCACTTTCCTTAGTATTTAAATTTAATTTAAATATCATCCCTTTTAATGTACTAAATCTTATTTATATATATTTCCCTCATTAATCCCTTTTAAATAAATTTTAATTTATTTATTCCTTCACATGACTTAATTCTGCTAAACCATAATTAATCTAAATCTAATTTGGATTAAGCTAATTTGAACCTAGATCCTACCCTACCTCACATCACTCTCACCAAATAAACTTAGCCACTAATTAACTAAGGTTAATTAGGCTAATTTCTTGATTCCTACACATATTAGTCCTAATTATTTGCTCACACATGTGTGAGCAAATTTTCAAAAATTGTCTTTTCCAAATAATCCTAATTTGGTGCC
>MU226248.1:1289776-1308583 GCA_018584345.1 Thuja plicata
AAAGTTGGCCTCTTGCATGGCTTATGTGTCCCTCATGTGGCACCTATGTGGATGTCACATGAGCTCCACCTCATCCAAGCCCTCTCTCTCCTCCAAAAAATCTATAAATAGAGGTCATTGTCAAGAGAAAATCATCTCCTTTTTATGCATTGTTATCAAGCTAGTTTAACTTTTGAATTCTTGGCTTAGTTTTCATGTTCGTGCTTTCATGCTTGTAGCTCATTTCAAATCTAGATATTACATGTTAGGATTAATGAAATGAACCTTGTTTCCTTTCATTTGATCTTGCATATCATTCTTAGCATAGTTTTGCATTATCATTTTCATACATTTGATGAAGGCTTGAGACAAGTTCCTCATACTTATTCTTGAGCTCTTCATTATATCCATTAGTTGCATTTAGTTTCTATCCATGGATCAAGTGGGATTAAGTTATTGTGTTGGGAGGGCACACCCACAATAATCTCTAAGAGAAAATCAACAAGGCATTGGGTGCCCTTGTTTGGCTCATCGGAGGTTTTGGTGAAGGTTCTTGTTTTTAGATTTCACTTAAACATGCTAACTCTTTGAATCTTGTTTCTAATGACTAACATTAACGTTTGCATTTTTTAGTGTTATTCTTGGCAGGTATACTTTTATCACATACAAGTGGATACATAGGTTCCATAGTATCTAACTCCTTTATCTTTAACACTCTCTATAAGAAATGATGACATGGACACTTCAGTTGAGTATGACCATCTTTTAGATCTTCTGCATTCAGGAGATGTTTTTGCATTGGTTGCACCATAGGGGAATGATGAGAGGTCAGATTATTGGTTAGCAAGTTGTGTACAAGGTAAATAGAAGATTGTACAACCGATGACAGATGGTGATGGGTTCACGTATCCTACTGGTTTAGTTGTTCTTGCAGGAACATGGCTGCGAACATACATGATTAGAAAGAATGGAATTCCTGCATTTGAAAAATATGAGAAGCACAAAACTATTATCATGTATTCACACCTTGTTATAGAAATAAATGTCAAGTTGTCAAAGAATCAAGGAAGACCAAAGACAAAATAAATTTGGACTATTAGTACTCCTGATCATGAAGCACTATTGGAGACCCTGAAGCAAAGAGATGAACCTTCAGGAACACTTGACTAGGTAATAAGTTAACTCAGTGCAAGGATTTCTAAGTTCGTTAAGCTTAAATTCAATACATTAATTTCACCTTCTTAGATTCTATTTGGAGTCAATAAACTTGGTTTTGTATGTGGATTGTAACTTGTGTAGGAGCACCTGTGAAGACACCTAGGGTCACCATGGATCCAATCAGAGATAGAAGGACAAAAGAATCCTTAATGGTTAATTGAGATCTTTTGAAGCCTATAATGGCAATTTGTAACAATCAATTTGATTTAAAAGTTAAATTTCCTAGAAGTCTTGATAAGGACTTAGGACCAAAATCATGTATGGGTGGCCAATAGTGCCAACAAGGGATCTAAGTATAGATTTTCTCAGAAATAGACAATGAAAACTCATACTTTTTTTATTATTTACTTATGTCATTTGCATGGTTTGAATTCTTACATGTTAGATTGTTGTTTCTAATGCTTTAAGGATATTATTTTTTATCATTTCAAACAATCTTTGATTCTTTGAAAGTTCATTTGAAATAGATGGATGCATACATGATAGATGTAAATGATTCACTCTGCAGTGAGGGTTAATTGAAAGTATCTCTATAGTGTATCTTTCAAACCGTTTGTCCTAGCATCGAACCATCTGCTCTATTAGCTTTGGTTGGCTGGGTAAACACCAGTGACAACCCCGTTCCACCCACGGAGTCACTGGAAGGCTCGCAACCACGCTTGACCCAAGTGACCCCAAGGTGCACTAAGCACGATTGGGCAGTAATATTTCAAGGCTCATATCTTGAACCTCGTGAGAGGTATCGACAAACCATCAGGGGCTACAAGATCATGTTTTTGAGGTCTATAATAACCTCTCTCAGTTTTGGGTGATTCGAATCATTTTTATTTGGCAAGGCAATCTCAGTCGATGCCAAAACTTGCAGTGAGGGTTAGTTGAAAGTAGCTCCATAGTGTATCTTTCAAACCATTCATCTTGGCATCAAACCGTTTGCTCCATCAGCTCTGGTTTGTAATACCCACCTCTTAGTTTTCTTTTCAATTTTCAGATGCCAAACTCTTTTAGGCATTTTTATGTATGTGTGGTTTATTTCAGTTGATCTTGAGGATATTTATGTTTACATTTCATTATGTTATGAATCCATTGCTAGTATGTTATATCGTCTGTGTACATGTGATTTATGGTGGTTTTATGATACTTATGTACATGTTAGGATTTCTTTTGGATTATGGTTTTCTAACAATACAGACCCTAGATTTTATATGCACATGGATCATTTGTGTGTTTTGCATTACTATTTTATGTGTTTGATATTCTTAACAATTGTTTTCTACATTATATATGCATGGTTGTTCGTCTTTGTGATGACAGGTTTGCAGGTACCGGGCTACATCTTCCCTGAATTGGCAGGAGTGAGCGTGCCCTATCGCAATATCTCAATGGTAAGAGAGGGGAGATAGTATCTAGGTCTAAATCCTACCCTAAACCTAATTGTCCTAAGTATTGGACAAGTATCAATTTGAATACCCTACCCAAATTCGTCTAGCTGACATGAATTCGTGGACCCCATCCTTGAGTGTGTTTGAGTTTGATTTTGTTGATTTCAGTTGAGTGCATTGATATTATGTGATTTATCATGTTATTTTTGAAATAAAATATTTTTGGAATTAATTATTAAATATAAGGTATTTAATTAATTGAAAATTAAATAAATACCTATGTTTAATTGGAAAATTAATTAAAGTGCAATTATTAAATATTGGTATTTAATTGAAAATTAGAGTAAATGTGCTTTTATGCATTATTAAATAATTAAATATTTAATTGCATTGATAATTGTGCTTTAAATATTTAATCTATTTAATATGATATTTAATTAATTACATGTGCAAGTTCATTATTGAAAATTGGAGTTTGAATTCAAAAGGCCAGTTGCATTTGAGAGTCAAAGTTGAGTTGCACAATTAAAGGGATATTTTAATTAATAATTATTATTTTCTTTCAATTTTGAGTTGAGTCCTTTTAGGGGTTAACTGGTGTGTTTTCATTAGGGTTGTGTATGATTGGGGGAAGTTGATTCTCTTTAGGAGAATTCTCTTCTCATTTGGTCATAATAGGTTTTGGAAGAATTTTGGAGAGCTTTGTGTGTTCTTGGCATTTTCGAGAATTTGGGAATTTTGTGGTTGCATGTTGTTTTGAAGCTTTGTGTGTTTTCGTGGTTGGTTTATTCTTGGAGGATTCAAGGTTCAATCTTCTTCAAAGGCATAATTTTCTTCATTTCTTGCATTGGATCTAAGGTAGCATTTGTGATCCTTTTG
This sequence comes from Thuja plicata, assembly GCA_018584345.1. Classification (NCBI taxonomy): domain Eukaryota; kingdom Viridiplantae; phylum Streptophyta; class Pinopsida; order Cupressales; family Cupressaceae; genus Thuja; species Thuja plicata. The sequence continues at coordinate 1,293,232 of MU226248.1, forward strand.
TTGTTTTCAATTCTTGATTAAAAATTTGTCTTCTTTGTGCTTGTTGGATTAGATCTCCTTGATTAGGAGTTGTTTAAGATTTTTATTAAAATGGGTGTTCTTGAAACCCTAGATCAATTATTGTTTGAGAAAAATGTTATTAAGCATAGTAATGTTATGTTGGTCAAATTTCGTAGAAACATTCCTTATAAAACTCCTAGAAAATGAAAAATCAATTATCTTATAGTTAGAACTATAGTGCAGAGAAAAATAATTGCTTAAGGAAATTAATCTCTTAGAAAAAAAATCAATTTCCTTTTGAAAAATTAAGTGATTGGAAAAAAATAGGTATCTGGGAAAAAAAAAATACAGAGAATAAAATAACACCAGTCAATTAAAAAATAGATGGAAAAGACAAAAAGGGAAAAGACAAAGGAGAAAGGGAAATTCCTAATTAAATTCCATTTTCAGAATTTTTAATAATAATAAAAAAAACAAGTGCTTTTGAAAGAAAATAAAATTTGTAATTGTTTAAAAATAATAATAATAATAAAATTAATTATAGTAAGTGGGGCGGGGGCCACCACATCTCCCCGTCCCCCTCGCAGCGCGAAACCCACTGCTTGCAGGAGTGGGGTCGCAGGGGTTCTGTGGTACCCCACTTTGGCAGGGGGCTCGCAGGTAAACCCCGCGGTAACCATTGCTTACGCAGTGGCCCGCGCGGGATACCCCTGCAGTTTGGTTATTAGAGGGAGGGGTGGGGTCCATAGGACCCCCCCAAAGTGTTTTTAATTTGTTTTTTTAATTTATTTAAATTGTAATTTAGTATAATTTAGTTTTAAATTAGTTTTTTTTTTTTAATTAGTTTAAATTAATATTTTTCAATAAATTTTCATTTGAATTATTAATTAAAAGTTATTTGTTAAAACCTTATGTTTATTTGCTAATTAATATTATTATTAATTATTGAATGGAAAAGGGTTTTATTAATACTATAACTAATATTGATATTTAATTTATTTAATTTGAAGAATACTCGGATATGTAGAATTATTCAGTGGGGTGGTATTTTGGATAGGAAATATAGAATTGATATTAAAGGTAAAATATTGATTTCAATTTATTAATTGTGCATTGTTATTACCTTGTAATTATGGTTGAAGATTGGTAATTATTCAGTAGATTCATTTATATGTAGATTTTATAAATAAATCTATTGGGATTGTTAACGTTTGTCTTCATTGAATATTTAATTATTTTTGGATAGTAATTTTAATGGATGAACAAATTTGCATAATTAGGATGTTATAATTTTGTTTATCCCAATGTTAACACTATGATTGATTAGTTTATTCTGAATATGCATTTATTGTGCCATGATGTATTTTGAGTGTTTGATGAAATGAATTATGTATACTTTTATGTTATGAGATGTTATCGTGTTTTTGGGTATCTGTTTGGGATATATGACCTTTAGAATGTAAAGCCAGAGGTTTTGGGGTTGTTTTCTTCATGGTATTTTGTATGATGTCAGTACATGTTTCTGTGATGATGTCATCATCCTGATTCTCTATACCCAACCTAATTCAGATATGTTATACTTTATGGTCTTATGAGGGTAATGTTAATTGTATGGTTATTTGAGAACCTATGTGCTCCTGTATGGACAAGATGCAATTTTATTTATGTATTACCTTCATGTGTTGATTTTGAACCTAGGTAGGTTAACTAAGTGTATAGAGGGGAAGTGGCTTGCAATGGGTCTGGGGCTCTAAGTGGCTACCAGGGTATCTCATTGGCAAGTTACTTAATAAGTGATAATATGAAACATTAAGGGGTTTTAAAATGAACTAATAAGATGTCTGAGTCTCTAACCATGCCTTGAGTTTATTACATGCTATGATGGGAGAGTTATGATCCTTGTCTTCATGAAGGGATTACTGAGCCACATAGAGTCACTTGGGGGCCGGGGTCCAAGAGGGACTGCCAGGGTAACTCAAGGGTAGACTTATGTGATGATACTTCCCTATATATAGCTTAGGTTATCCTACATGTGTCAGTTACCTCTGGTATTGTTTAGAGTTCCTTATTGCGGTTTAGAGATCTTCTAGGATCTTCCTATGCATTTGTGTATGATGTCATGTATACCTTGATGTTGCCTTATTGTTGTATACCCCGTGTGAGTGGGCCTGTTACTATCTCCTCAGAATGGTGGGAGTGGACCTTTGGTTTCATACGGTCGGCTGGTAGTGATTCTTATTACCATTGAGATTCTGACAGTTCTTCTTCATGCTTGGATTATCCTTGTTGCAGTTTCATCTTCTTAGTTTTTTGGAGACGATCTATTTCATGAGTTGTATACTTCTACCATATGTGGATATTGGTTATCATCCTTTGGAGGATGTATTGTATTGTATTTTTATGTATTATTACATACCCTGCGACTTGTGCAGTGGATGTTGTTTAGGTTGTATACCTTGGGTATCAGATGTATATGTGATCTTATTTATCTGAGATGTATACTATTGGATTCAGTTGATGTATCATTTGTGTTAGTTCTTATAGTTGTTATTCGTAGATTATTTTTCTTAAGTAATTCTACGTCAAGGAACCCTCAAGAAATGTTATCTATGTATGAGTTGGACTTACGTATATGTCATGTACCTCATTGTGTTTCTTTCGCATTGTTATCATTATTATTTGTAAACATTTAAAAAAAATTATCATGTTAACTTAGTGTCATGTTTAGGTTAGTTATCCTGGGCTCCCTAGTGGGGCATTACACAGTTGGCCAAGTAAATGCTAGTGACAACCCCGTTCCACCCATGGAGTCACTGGAACGCTCGTGACCACGCTCAACCCAAGTGTCCCCAAGGTGCACTAAGAATGATTGGGCAGTGATCTCTCAAGGATCGTATCTTGGACCTCATGAGAGGTATCAAAAAACCTCTAGGGGCTACGAGATCATGTTTCTGAGGTCTACAATAACATCTCTCAGTTTTGGACAATTCGACTTTGTTTTCATTTGGCAAGGCAATCTCGGTTGATGCCAAAACTTGCAGTGAGGGTTAGTTGAAAGTAGCTTCATAGTGTATCTTTCAAACCGTCTATCCTGGCATCAAACCATCTGCTCCATTAGCTCTGACTCTCCAGGTAAATTCTAGTGACAACCCTGTTCCACCCACGGAGTCACTAGAATACTCGCGACCACACTTGACCCAAGTATCCCCAAGGTGCACTAAGCACGATTGGGCAGCGATCTTCCAAGGTTTGTATCTCAGACCTCATGAGAGGTATCAACAAAATATCAGGGGCTATGGGATCGTGTTGCCGAGGTCTACAATAACCTCTCTCAGTTTTGGGCGATTCAACTTTGTTTTCATTTGGCAAGGCAATCTCAGTCGATGCCAAAAATTGCAGTGAGGGTCAGTTGAAAGTAGCTCCGTAGTGTATCTTTCAAACCATCTTCTCCATCGGCTCCATTTGGCTGGGTAAATTCTAGTGAAAACCCCATTCCTCCCACAGAGTTACTGGAACGCTTGCGACAACGCTTGACCCAAGTGACCCCAAGGTGCACTAAGCACAATTGGGCAGCGATCTTCCAAGGCTTGTATCTCATACCTCGTGAGAGGTATTGACAAACCGTTAGGGGCTATGGGATCATTTTGCTAAGGTCTACAATAACCTCTCTCAATTTTGGGTGATTTTACTTCGTTTGCATTTGGAAAGGCAATCTCAGTCGATGCCAAAACTTGTAGTGAGGGTCAGTTGAAAGTAGCTCTGTAGTGTATCTTTCAAACCGTCAGTCTTGGCATCAAACCATCTACTCCATCAACTCTGGTTGACTGGGTAAATGCCAGTGACAACTCCATTCTTCCCACAGATTCACTGTCCCAAACGCTCGCGAACATGCTTGACCCAAGTGACCCCAATGTGCACTAAGCATGATTGGGAAGTGATCTTCCAAGGATTATATTGCGGACCTCGGTAGAGGTATCAAAAAACCATCAAAGGCTATAGGATTGTGTTGCTGAGGTCTACAATAACCTCTCTCAGTTTTGGGAAATTCAACTTCATTTATAGTAGGAAAGGCAATCTTAGTCGATGCCAAAATTTGCAGTGAGGGTCAATTGAAAGTAGCTCCGTAGTGTATCTTTCAAACCATCCATCCTGGCATCGCACCATCTACTCCATCAGCTCTGGATGGCCGGGTAAACGCTAGTGACAACCCATTTCTGCCCACGAAGTCACTGGAATGCTCGCGACAACACTTGACCCAAGTGACCCCAAGGTACACTAAGCATGATATTCCAAGGCTTGTATCTCGGACCTCGTGGGAGGTATCAATAAACTGTCAGGGGATATGGGATCATGTTTTTGAGTTCTACAATAACCACTCTCTATTTTGGGCGATTTGACTTTGTTTTCATTTGGAAAGGCAATCTCAGTCGATGCCAAAACTTGCAGTGAGAGTCAGTTAAAAGTAGCTCCGTAGTGTATCTTTCAAACCATTTGTCCTTACATCAAACTGTCTACTCCATCATCTCTGGTTGGCCTGGTAAACACCAGTGACAACCCCATTCTACCCACGGAGTCACTAGAACGCTCGTGACCACACTTGACCCAAGTGACCCCAAGTGCACTAAGCACGATTGGGCAGTGATCTTCCAAGGCTTGTATCTCAGACCTCGTGAGAGGTATTGACAAACCGTCAAGGGCTAAAAAATTTTATTGCCGAGGTCTACAATAACCTCTCTCAGTTTTGGGTGAGTTGACTTCTTTTGTATTTGGAAAGGCAATCTCAGTCGATGCCAAAACTTGCAGTGAGGGTCAGTTGAAAGTAGCGCCGTAGTGTATCTTTCAAACCATCCGTCCTGGCATCAAACCATATGCTCCATCAGCTCTGGTTGGCTGGGTAAATGCTAGTGACAACCCCGTTCCACCCACGGAGTCATTGGAACACTCACAACCACGCTTGGCCTAAGTGACCCCAAGGTATGTGACTGAGGACATTAAATTCATTACATCTATTATAAAAAATTCAAACAAATTGACATATAACTTCAACAAGATATAATTTAAATCATAATGATAATCATAGTCAAGATATAACTTCCTCATTCAATTCCATAAACATGAATAATAAATGTGTATACAAAAGATGACACAAATATAACATAAAAATGAAAATATTCTATATATGGAAAGTGTCAAAAGTATCAAAAGTATCTCCATATACAAATATGACACATGCCATTTCAAAATGTCTACAAAATCCATGTTTCAAGGTGTACAATGTGGCATTTATGTCATCTCAAAATGTGTCAAGTGGCATCTCTAAATCACCAAAACTAAAACTACATCCTATATTGTAGGGGGATCATCAAATTGTAGCCTCTTTGAAGAACTATTTGGCTCTGATTGATCCTGCATCAAAAATGAGTTCAAACCCAAGTTAGATTGATTAGTTTATATGTTTTGTACATATATATATAATTCATAATTCAAACACTAATTTAATTAAAATTATAACTGAATACAAACATCTATACCTGGCCTCTCGGTCGCCTACCACGATCAGGTGTCCTAACATAAGCCTTTGGTAGTGAAGGGACAACGCCACCAATACCAACTTCGGCCTATAAATATATATTTGCAATAATGAGATTAGTAGAGTGGTGCAACATAGAGTAATAAATCTACAAAATAGGATGATAGCGTAATAAAATTACAAATTGATTGAACTAAAATTAAAACTTACGTCCGCTAATCCCTCCTCTGGAATAGTGGGCTGGGTCAACAAAGATATGAAAGATTCTTGTGGGGCCTCCCTCACACTAGGAGTAACCTATGAGAGTAAAAAAGATAGTCAATTATATATAAATGTACGTCATCATAACAACCCTGGTTACAAAATATAAATAACAATATGTAAGTCTATGTACAATCGAGCTATCACTCTAAATCGAGATGTTTGTCAGCCTAGACTCTCGAACCTGTGTTGGGACATTGTCAAGAGCCACACCCTATACAATAAAGTGCATGTAAAATATTTATTACTACACACAAGTGGCATACATATGCATGCATAATTAATCTTAAACAATTAATTACCTTTCCTTTGTCGACACATGAAGAAGGAACCCCCTCATGCCCTCCACTGACATCAGCTGATACCTACAAAAGTACAATAAGATGACAATATATTAGTAAATGTATGAATTTTATTTCTCTAATTGATAGATATTTAAGCATGTACACCAAATGATATAAAATGGGTACATAATTTATAATATGCCTTATAGGTGTCAAGGCCAAAGGAAATGACCAAAATTGTGGAGTCATCCACCTGTCTCAACTCCTCCTCTGTCATCAAATGAACATACATGGACCAAATATATATACATAAGTGCATGCAATCATTAAAACTAATCTAAATAAATAAATTATTTTTAAATTAAATAAGTCATGTGACTAATTTATTTATAATGTTTACTCTTACTGTATCAACAGGACTCCATGGCTCTGCGTACCCCTCCTTGGCACTCTCATGAGACATAGATGCTCCTTAAGGTGTTGCAGCCTCTGAAACTGCGTCTCCTATATCCTCCTCATCAATAACATATTGATATGTATTAGCATTAGTAAGCTGTCCGAGGCACAATTTCTTGCACATAATGCAAGTATGGGGCACACATACATGTGAACTGATGCCAGATGTCGATGCGCTAGCATCATGCAAACCAGGAGGCAACAGTGACCTGGTCTGTGCGATCAACTGATCACTCAGCAAGTGAAAGACCCTAATACTCTGTGAGACAGCCTCTGCAATGATATCAGGATGTTGCACTGGAGGAGGGGGTGAGACATAAGTGGGGGGGGGACAAACGTAGTGGCCTTTTTACTCTGGGCAAATGGCCTAGTCTGAGGAGCTCCTCTGCCTACGCCCACGTTGGGCCTCATGGTCCAATAATTAACATTGTGACCAAGCACAAAGTCAGCATACAATTTTTTTATGAAATATAAAGGGAGATCCAAATTACTATGGGGTGGTTTATCAAAAACCATCCACCAATGATCCCAAAAGTGTGTACGCATTGCATCGTTTGTGCACCATTTAATTGATAATTTGGGCTTTTTGGGGTCAACTTTTAATCTGGTTTTAGGATTCACAAAAAGGGAGGCTATATCTTATTTAGTTATATTAAGGGTCGCAACCCCATCATGGTCAAGCCTGTCATCAAATTGGGCATGCATATCATCACACCAATGAAGAGAAGCTTTATGTTGCTGCGTAAGTGTGTTAATGTTTTCAATAATAGTATTTAGGGTGGCAAGCATGGGACCTAATGTAGGTATATTCTGATATGTGTTTTGGAAGCCCCGTATAGTGTTTAAATTCTCTTGTATCAAATCCTCTAAAGATCGAGGGTCTGGATTATTTTGGGGGTCGTTATTTGGTGGGAGAGGGTTATTTTCTTCATTGTTGTCAGCCATGCCTGATTAAATAAAAAATAAATATAAATTTCAAATTGATTTCAAATATTAGTAAAAAAATCAATACAAAACCCTATTTCAACCAAAAAACTACATTTAACATCAAAATGAAATAAATTAATCAAAATATACCAATAATTTAATTACCGTATATACTGTAGATTCAAATTTGTTGTTATAGAAATCACGTGCCCAAAAAAATTGAGTATAGGATATATAGTCATTTTCCAATCCCAAAACAATGAGAGAAACGAGGAAAATGGCTCGTGGGTTTTGATTTATGCCACAGGTTTCAGGTACCCAAATAGGCTTGTGCTTTGGTGTCAGGTTTGCCCAGGTGTACTGACACCCAGGCCTACTAAAAAGTCAACAAATATTTTCATGCGCTTTTGGACGACTGAAAAGTGGATTTTTTTCACATCGCTACTTTTTTGGTCCCTCGTGATCTTGCACATACCCAATACTTATTGAATTTAAATGAGTCTATTGAATAATAAGGAACGTTGAAGGAAGAACTAAAATATATTAGTCATGGTTAGTCATAAAAGGATACAAATAATATCCAAGAAGAGATTATAATGAGGCATATTCTCATGTAGAAAGAATGAAAACTATGAGAAATCTTACCAATAACATGCTAACAAGTGGAAGTTGTATGATATGGATCTGAAATTCTCCTTCTTTAATGAAATGTTAAAGAAATCATATTGAGTACACACCTAGATATGAAATCCCAAGACAAGAAAATAAATTGTTTAGATCAAAGAAAACACTCCACAAACTAAATCAAGTATCTTAATCATAGTATGTTGAAATAGAATTGTATCATATTGATTATGAAGTAGGCTTAGAAATGAATTATAATATAATTTTGGAAGAAGATATTTTGTGCTTTTGAAAAAAATAGAATATAAAAATATATTTAAGGACTTGAATCAAAAAATAGATTAGGAAAGAGGGCTAAAGCGAAGTTTAGAATCATGTTAGAGATAGATGGTAAAATAAGTTGAATGCATAAAACTAAAGTTGTAGAGCATACAATCTTTGATATTGAACTTTTCATTAAATTAAGTGGAAATAAATGAATCTATAGTAATATTTATGATTCTCTATGCCTTTTGGTCTAATTTTTTCAAATATTCAAACATATTCACAAGTTTTTATAGCTCATTCTCAAAGTTATTGAATTTTTAAATTTCCAACCAAGTGTTAGTCATGACTCCAAACATATATAGATCCTACAAAGATTCTATGAGAGACATGTCTCTAATTGAAATTGAAGCTCTAGTATTGAATATTGAGAGCTAAGGTAAATTACTACATCAAAGAAATATATACAAATAGTGAAAAAAGTAAAATATCAAATAAAGTAAGATGTAATTAATTATTGGATTATATAAAGAGAACCATGGAAACAAATTCATGTATAACATTTTAATGACAATCAAAAAATATTTCAAGAAAAGCTCCACCACCAAAAAATGCATGAAATAGTATTAAATAGATAAACATTGTTGCAAAAGTAAAATTCATCCAAACTTCTTGGACAACATTTGACCAATATAACATTATTTCACCTATAAGAGACCCCATAAAACAACTATTCAATACATCCGATTTATAGATCTAGCCAAGGAAAGAAAACTTTTTCTAAACCACCATCTAAAAAAGCATGGGCTTAGGAAAAAAAATCAATGCCCTAAGCTTAAATTCATCAATATGCACTTAAGATAAACATCATAAATGCAACATTTTGACCAATAAATAAGGTGGGCATACATTTGCAATTCTAGTGCTCCTAGCCAACTAATGTGGACCTCACCCCTAATAAGAAGATGCTTAACTAGTTCCAATGTGACCCCAAGCATTGGAAGAAGGAGATATGCTCAATAAATCTCATGATGATGATAACTATAATTCTCGCCAACTATAATCCCCACCTCACAACTACTCCCAAGGTGACCTCAAGCATTAAAAAATGAAGATGTGCTTAATAATTCTTATGATGATGACTATAATTATTGCCAACTATATAATCTCATATAAATATTATTTTAATAAATTTAAGATATAAAAAAGAATAATTTAATTTAATAAATATTATCCCTTTGCACCTAACATGCATATAAGCAACCAATCAAATAATTCACAATCTTACTAGAACCTTGTCCTATCAATAACAAAAGTGACCCCATAAGATTTTTATTCTTAAATAATCTGATGCGATGGAATTTTGATGTTATATTAAAGGATAAATTGTACTTATTTTCTTTCACTATTGATGGAAGCTTCACCTTGGAGATTCTCATTTAGACATCACATTACATAATAGAATAAAAAGAGAAGAATGAGTAGATGTAAGATTAACTCATTTATCTTGTAAGTTGAATGTAGATAAGAGACATGGAGGTTCTAATATGCGAGTTTGAGAAGGTCTTGGGTAATACTATTTGTATGAGGAATTCTCATATTTCAATTTTGAGAATGTTAAATATCTAATTGTTGTTTAAAACAAATCAAATAAGAAGAAGAAGCCTAGGATGGATTTTAAGTTAACTTAGTCATCGCTTCTTACAAGTTGAATGTGGATAAAAGACTTAGAGGCTCCATATGCAAGTTTGAGAAAGTCTATTTTTTGGTAATACTATATCTATGAATAATTCAATTATTTAAGATCTAATAATTATTTAAAATTAATCAGGTAATTTGAAAAATGCACCATAACAATAAGATAGGTATTCACTAAGTCACTACTCTCAACTACATTAATATACGTACAAATATTTACATACATATGTATTTTATTGTTTCAATTACTTTACGCTTTAGATGTAATTCTTTAAATTATATTGTGATTTTTTTTTTAATTGAATGATGCAGATTTGAACTTAAGATCTCTCAATTATGTTGTAATTTTATATCTGTCAGATGTGATCATTACAATATGATGCTTATTTAAATGACTTTGTTTAAATGGGATTTATTTTTTGGCCAAAGACTCTGGATGTTTAAGCTCTTCCAAGCCATTCCATGTCTCTGAAATTATACTGTTTAAGTAGCTTTTGAAACATAAAAAATGTGCAAGGAAGTCGTGTGTTGTGCAGATTAATGGGTGTCAGTAAAGCTCAAACATTTGCCTCTTTTGATCTGGGTCTTGGTCGAGATCGATTTCTTTGTAGTTGTGGGTTCGAATCTTTTGCATTTGATTGAAGAGAGTGGTTATTGAGAAGTAGCAAACGAGGCAAATAGTGGGATACTTTTTTCATCAACTTGTCATCTTTGAAATCAATATTACCATGGCCTCGATAGTCATGAAATGGATTCCCAAGCAGATTAAGAGTCTTTAATTGAGAGTTGGCAGAAAGAGTTTCAAGAGTGGAAGACATGTGTGAAATTCTGTTATGACTTGCGTCTAAACTTGTAAGCTTTGTCAATCGGCGGAGTCCATCGATCTCTCGAAGCTGGTTGCCTGCCAGATTAAGCTCCCTCATCCACGTACAATTTTTCAGCCCTGTCAAACCAACCTCAATGTGAAAGTTATATAAAACTATCATCTTTGAATACAAATTTTCAGTCCTGTCAATGTGAAAGTTATATAAAACTAACATCTTTGAATATGATTATGATGGGTAATTGTAGTTTGTTTGTTTTAAAAGCTTACCATGGCCAATGCAAGATAAGCGATTGTAACTGAGATCAAGCATGCGCAATCGAGGAAGATTTTTGAAGCCTTGAGTGCTCGAAATTTTGTTTCTTGACAAGTCCAGAGAAGTCAGAGTCTGTGGCAGTGATCCCTCGCATATATTCTCTGCAATGTCAACATTAGTGTTTATACAAACCCATCAATCACATTATTATTACTAAATCAGGTTTAAGTTATTTTATTTTAGTTTAACTTGGTGAGAATTCATCTAAGATGGAATGAGGGTTAATTGTTCTATTCATTTATATGAGAGATAGATTCTTGTGAACTACTACTCAAAAATTATGGGTCGATGAGTTTAACTCAAAAATTACACAATTGAATCCTGATAGCAATATCTCTATTTGATATTTGACTTGCTGTAGAAAAGTATCTCCTACATAATAAGACTTTAAGAGAGAAGAATTTTCAAATTGTCTAAAGGATCTAAAATTTTATAGATGAACCATAAAGATTGATAGTTTATATTAGTTGTCTTCATTGTTAAATTGCTTGTAATTTATTTTAACTTTAATAACAATTAGAAAAATAAACATTTTTTATAGTTTATATCTGTTGTCCTTGCTGTAAATTGATTGTAATCTGTTTTTAACTTTAGCAATTAGAAAAATAAACCTTTCAAATCTTTTTTTGAACTAGTTAAAATCAATCATTCAAATTCTAGCAAGTGATCTGCCCATAAGTAGATCGAACGGTCTAAGTTGTTGGAAAACATAGATAATGATTGCAGATTCAATTTTTTAAATTTACTTTGCTTTGTTTAAGTAGAGGGCAGCTTGTGCTAACTGAAATTATAATAATGTATAAAGGGCAGTTCATGTGGATGTGGATGGAAATTACATTAATATATGGTTGTAAACATTACATACTAATATTGACTATTAAATTAAAAGTGTTAAATGATCAAAGTTAATTTACTTTTTTCAAACTTAAATTTCTCAAAGAAGGTTCATATGATTGAAAATTATAATTATATATGTGTTGAGACTAATTTTAAGGATCCCACCTAATTTAAAAAAAATACATATTAAGGAAACCATTTTCTAAATAATTAAAGAAAAACCAACCTAACGAGTTTCTTGAGAGATTCAAAGAGCGAAGCCCCGAATAAGTGTTGAGAAGAGTAAAGAGCAAATGATCCTTCAATCTAAATCCAGAAAAATCAGCAGCCCTGCAATTCCTAATCCGTTTGTTTTGCTTACAATCTTCTCTCCTTCCCACGTTATTATTCTCCTGGTTTTCAGCTTCTAGTTGTATAATGTGGGAATTCGAGATAACAACAACATTATGACCCACATCATCTTCCTTAATTCTCTCATTCATTCCGATTGAAGTTGAATCACAAATGGGTAGTTTAGGGTTGGAAACCTCATTTTCACCCCTCCTGGTAATGACGTTTGAATATACCTGCAATTTCCTCTCTTTTGGCCTTTGTGATCCTCCCACATTTCCCATTGCAAACAGAAGATTAAGAGAGATTTAAGTGATGTTTTAAGCAAATCTTCTCAGTATTTGCAATATCAACAAACAAACTTTAGGAATGGAAGGTAAATGGGTTGAAATATATAGCAGATGGAGCGTTCTAACATTTTGAAATCTCTTCAATGCGCCTGTTTATATTAATGATAATTAATATTGTGGTCAAAAACAAAAAGTCATATTCATATATATTGTTAATTCCTCTTAACTGGTCTCTTCGTTTAAAAGTTATACAGTTTTCTGTCATAACGTTGATTGCATGCTACCCTATAAGGGCGACAATGCATTGTTATCTAGTCTTACAGTTTTAAATTTATATTTTTTTAAATGTTAAAAGATTTAAAAAAATTAGTCATAATATAGTACATTGTTATTAATTGACTGTAAATAAATACATTTTATCAATCATATCTTTTTGAATTTGTCAATCTATAGGCACATTGAACCTGTCCCAAACATGCTTCTCAGGGTTTGAATGTTGATAGATGGCTTCTATATCACATACCATCATTCTCACCAATTGTGTTCAACCAATTGAACTACACACACTTGTCATCCTTCCTTTTAGATTTTGTATCACAAACTAAGGTATTTTGTACCAAATTTCTTCTTTATATAGACTTTCAACCTGAGCTTGAAAATATAATCCAAGATTTTTTTGTGAAGACTAGTCTTCTTGAAGCTTTTGGTCTTTTGCTTTTGTTGATGATAGTTTGTATCTTTCCAATGTCATATTGTTTCACATTGAAGAAAGATTTGGTAGTATTTTTCTAGATTTATTGTGCTGGCTTTTAAGCTCTAAGACTTGTGAGCATTTCTTTATTATTACAAATGGCCTCAATCTTCTATAACTCAATTGCTACTAATGAAATTGAAGGCTTGATTGTACATGGAAATAGATCCTCTACATAAGCATCCTAAGTAGTTTGTACCCAAGGTGTTTCATGAGGTACATTAATTGAAACACCACATACATATTGGAGTTCAATAGCGCATCTCATTAAGTTGAAAAATTCACTTCCATCGGGTATGTATAGAGAGGATTGCCTTGAAGATATGATCAAAGAATGGGTGGTCAAGGCTTAGATTTCACATTTGATTTACCTCGACGTTGTGCAATTTAACTTCATGGAGGCTTTGTTTTTATTAAGTTAGCAATTATGGAGGATATTATCAAGCAGATTCCTTGTTATGTCCATGAATATTTGTTAGTCTTTACACCATGGATGAGAGACTTTATCATTTTTTTTTATGAATAAATCTCCATTATTCTATTAGGGTTGAGTTCCTTGGGTTGCCGTTGCCATATTAAAATATCTTAACCAAGATAGCATCTACACTAGAAAATATTATATGTGTTGAACCTAACAAATTCTTTTTAGTTCAACCCAATAGAAAATGTTTTATTTTGAAGCTAACCTCTCCAAGGATTTAAAGGAGCTAATTGATCTGCAAAGTGGAAAAATGAGATATGTATTTAAAATTCCCTTTCTTGAACCTACCCACCACTTATTATTGTCAATTATTTTTGGGCCAACTTGATATAGGAGTGACCTCTAGTTACTCCCCATAACAAACCTACCTCTTGACCAATTGATAATAACCCATCTCCTACAAAAATAAAGAGGAAGGGTTGTCAACTATAGCTAGTCATGAATCCTAGACTAGTACCAACGATAGAGCTTCACCTATGTCATGTCGTAGAAATGGTGGTCAACTATCAAAAAATTAAGAAAGTGTAGCTTCAAAACCTTAGAAGCCAAAATATCTATTATTCATTCCATACGAAGACATTTTGGCAGGTGAATAAGTTAAAATTAACTAGAATGCTACTAGAACCATTGGTTTATCTTCACAAGAGAAAACTATTGTCTAATCTCATCCACAATCCCCGGTGGTTAAGTATATTTCATGTAGTCCACCTAAGCATTTGGAAGAAGGTGATTATGTGCTAGAGAAATGGTTCCTTACCCAACCTTCCATTTAGATAAGAAATTTAAATTCATAATAAGATAATATTTTATTGATTACATATGTAGCTCTTGATGAGTTGGCTAGTGAGAATATGACCCTTGACACCCACTTGTAAATTTTACATCCTAGAAAGTTCAATATCTAACTAACCTCTCAATGAAGTATTCTATGCATGATTAACTTGATAAATATATTAATATCTAAACATTCTCTATTTGTAAGTAAACATAACTTTTATTTTATTTATTCTTTTGTGTCAAACCATTTAGCCAACTACTAAATTTTTGGTTCATTATCCATAATACGAGCAATAGTGGACTGCTCACATTTATCTCTCCTTTGTGGCTTCAATATTTAGTTGAACATAGATTTGACCCATCACCCAATTACTATACACCCTTTTCAATATTAATATCCATAATTTCTTTGGAGTTATTACTTTTTATGTCTTAAATGAAGTCAATTGTTGAATTTATTTTTCCCTTTGGAGATGGATTATGAATTCAAAGTCTTCTAGCATTTGGGCCATGTGTAGGGATATTAAA
Organism: Thuja plicata; assembly: GCA_018584345.1. Taxonomy (NCBI): domain Eukaryota; kingdom Viridiplantae; phylum Streptophyta; class Pinopsida; order Cupressales; family Cupressaceae; genus Thuja; species Thuja plicata. The sequence goes on from MU226248.1 coordinate 1,308,409, forward strand.
ATGATTTAAATTGCATATAATAAATTATTATATATTTTATATATGAGATAGCTGTTAGAGTAATAGTCTATCGGGGTTACTAATTTAAATCATTATGATCTAATTAGTAACTTCCCTATTCACTCTAGTTTGCTTCAGCTAACCTTAGGCAGTTTCTATTTCTTGTAGTTTCCCT
>MU226248.1:1321597-1331752 GCA_018584345.1 Thuja plicata
TATATATATACTTTTTGGGATTTTGAACCCAAACTAACTTTCCAGGCTAAGGACGTGCTTCGGTGGTAAGATCTTTGGATCCCAGAATATTATTTATCTACAAATTCTAACGGTCGCCTTACTTTGTAGGTTTTTAACTATGTATGAGGCTTCCACATCTTCACCACCCGGGAGTTCGGAGCTCCCCTCCACATTGGTCACCAGGGCAGCCGTCAGATCCAAAATTGAGAGGGCCTTAGAAAAATTGCCCCTCAGCATGAAATATCTGAAGGACAATGTTGTTATGGGATCAAATATCGAGTCCCAAGTCTAGCTGATTACCGACACTAGCATTGGAATGTGGGCTGAGATGCAAGCCCTGGTTAAGATAATGTTTATTCAACGATAGTTTGGGGATCCGTTGGCAATCAGCATTGGGGATTCCAGGATCCTGAAGGCCGCTTGTTTCCCGTGCTCAGTGCAGGCCCCAGAGCTTATTCTCACCCTTGCGGCACATTACAACTCCTCCATATGGGTCGTCATGCTCACCGCCTTGGTCCCGACTGGATATCCCACCCCCATGGTGTCTCTCAACAGTGCAACTTTTCGGGTAGGTTTGGGGATTCACCTATTTCATGATCCAGCCGTCGTTACTAGATCTGATGCTTTAGGGCAATTTCAGTAGTTGGGGGTCATGGCCCGACAGTATATGAACAACCATTGGCTGAAGACTCTGAAGAGGGACCCCAAGAAAATGAAATTAGAGATCCCCCGATCTGAGTTCAAAGAAAGTACCCAAATGGGGATTATAGCACTGTGTTGTATCTTCAGGCAACCCCATGCCTAAGAGTTCTTAGGGTGGATGTACTACTTTTTTCTTGGCATCTCCACCGGTGAGAAATACTTTGATTGGGCCACCATTAATTCTAATCATGTAGACTCGCAATTCCTTCAGGTGGCCCAGAAGCGCAAATTCTATATGACCTCTTACATTCTCTGGGCCTTAGCACAACAACAACCTGTCACCAATGAGCTTCTCACATCAGGTGTACTAGGGATCAGCCCGGGTCAAAAGGCTTCGTTGGATTATTTCCCACAAATTCAATGGGAGGCTAGTTTCCCCAGCTTCTGTAGGGTGAACGATGCCTTCGTCTACTACAACCTACTCATGCCTACCCGGGATGTAGGGTACGGCCTCTCTAATAAGGCAATCAATCTGGTCAGAAGTTATGGCCATTACTACATCCAATTCTAGCAACATACCTACATATGGATAACCAGCTTCTCTGGGAAACCTTACTTGTTGCCCAAACATTATGGGAACAAGATAATCCTCTTAGAATATTGCAGACAAAAGTTGGAGTTGCACGTCTTATATGCTTTAAAAAAAGTGACGAATGTTCCATTCCCAATCACTTGTGGGAATTACTCGTGCAGTCTGGCCACTGCCAAGGAGGCAGACAGCAAGCTCAAGAGCCTAAACTTGGTAGAATTCTATCTAGCGCAGAAGAACTTTCATCCTCTTAGTAAAATTGCATTGGCACTTCCCTAGGCATCAGAGCCCCACCGATTTCACACGGAGGACTTCTGGGAAGATTTCTAGGATGATGTTGAAGTTCAAAGTCAAAATTACGTCTGGATGACCATGGGGATGATGGAAAGATTGAATCTCCAGAAATTTCCCGATGACTTCTCAGACACCGGCCCCACGATAGATCCCTAGTACAAGGCAAGGGGAGTTGATAAGATGGCCCTCCCACCGGTAGACTAGAATGCCCAGGAGGGGCTTACCATTGAGGAAATCACTCGCAACATGGTCGAGCATAGCCATGAATACTTTAAGAGGGTATGCCCCAAGAGCACCCACAAATTTGGCCCGACGGTTCAGAAGCTGACTTCCAGGGCTGAAACCTCTTCCGGGGCCGAGACCTCTTCATAGGGAGAGGATATAGGAAAGAGAATAATGGGAACTCCAACCCTGCAGGAGACCCCCATAAAGGAGCAACTGAAATAATCATTGGTGGCCTCCCAGCAAATGAAGGATAAATTAATCACACGGTTGGCCACTCTAGTGCTCATGACCAGACCTGTCCGCCCTCCCTCTTCCCCTTCACTAGCAGCATTAATGGTTAGAGAAAAAGGAATGGATGCGGAAGAGGAGCAGGTGGTCCTAAGGGATGCGGGGCCTCCTTTGGTTATCAAGTGAAAGAAAAGGCTCAATCCAAAGCCAAGGACAGAACCAGAGCTTGGGATGCCACGAATCCCACAAGTAGAAATCATTTCTTCTGACTCCCCGGAGCTGGAGAAAGAACCAGAGCACACTCACATCCTGAAAAATCCTCCCCCTCAAGAAGAATTTGATGATGTATTTAGGACTGATGAATTTGGGAATTTTCAGGGAGACATCATATAGCTGGCGGAAGAAATTGCCACGTAGGAGAAAGTCCCAGATAAGGAGCCTGCGCAGGAACAGGAAGCACGAATAGAAGAAGAAAAGGGGTCGGAATAGGTGGATACCTCCGTAGTCCTGTAAATACAAGATATGGGAGTTTCAGGCCAACAAACACAAAATGAACAAGTGGCATCAGTTGGGGAAACTAGACCCATGGGAACAACCATGACCCCAACCGCCGTGTTCCAGATGCCACTCCCAAAGGCAACATTTGGGGAGGTAATCATTGTGGCCCAAATATTGAATCTTGGCCCGTTGCCTCCCCCACTACAAAAAGATATATCAACAGAAGGGAAGATCCCAGCCATGAAAGTTCAGGAAGAGCAACAACAAGATGAAGAAGAGAATCCCGAGGCAACCAATGGAGATCCAAATGTTTCCAAGGATATAGACATTAGGGAAAAAGATGCAGGTACCATCGGAGCAAATATTGTCGACGAGTCAAAAGATACAGGGAAGAAGCCAAAAGAGGCTCATACTGTTGAAGGGGCACAACAAAATCCTGGGGAAGAACCACATGAGCAAATTTTAGCTACAAAGCCACCCCTACCACCATAGTGGTTGGTGGAATATCCAAAGAGAAAGGCCCCAACAACACCCAAAGCCCATCTTTCTTTGGCAGAGATGATGGCTCATGCATAGAACCCGCCTAAGGCTAAGAAAGCCTAGATAGTTCACACTCTTCAGACCGGGCCGGGCAAAGAAATAGTCATAGTAATCGCGACACCTTCCCCAAATGCAGACGAGGCAATGGCTGAGGCTGGAGATTACAATGTCAGAGAGGTTTCACTGGGGAAGAGAGGAAAACATGGTGAATTGGACCTGTTGAAAGAAGTAGCCAAGGTAGTGGAGGCTCGCTACGAGAAAGAGGCTCAAAATTTCAAGGCAGAGAAGGAGAAAAATGCAAAGCTCATGGGATTGCTGACTGAGCTGGCCCAGCCTATTAGCATTATTCCTCCAGTGGACTCTACGTCAGATGCACCACTTACTCAAAGTGATATAGACTCATTACAGGTGATGAAGAAGAAGGCCCAAGCAATTGATGAATGGGTTGCCTTACAGTTGGGAAACATCTGGCGATTCTTGGTGTCCACCCTCCCAGATCTATATGCAGCCTACCACATCTTACACCAAGCTGAAACCACCATCACCATATGGGAGGGGGACATAAAGAATTATGAGGCATGGAAGGTTGAGTTAGAAGAACTCATCAGCCTCGGAGAAGAGATTGTCTCTGAATCTAAATTTTTTGGAGAAGAATCATTTGATTTTGTGAGGACCCAGCACTCTAGACTTGACCTCACATTGGGCGTAATCAAGCAAGTGGTGGGGACTCTATGTGATAAGGTCAATGCAGTTCAATATTCTTTCAATTTATACAAGTCTTTTGTTTTGAAGGTCTCTGGAGATGATCCATTTAGCACCGACACATGCATGCCAGAGGAATATGTTTTGGGGAAGTTTGAAGAATTAATGGAATCAAGGTATCAATCCCCAGAGGGGATAGACGGAGCAAAAATGATGCGAATAACTCACATGGTGCTCAAAGGTCATGATGCGGCAAAGATGGCCGAAGAATTTAAGGGAAATGTTTTAGACCTGGGAGAGCAGATTGAGGTGGCCAAGTATCGACAGGCTAGCCTTAGATACATCGATGAAGATGGGATTTCTCATCTACTCCAGACCTTTAATGACACCAAACAACAATCAAGATTCTCTGGGGGCTGGAGAAAACCTTCAAGGAAAATGTTTTGAATTCTTTATTCCTTCGGAATACAAGTTCCCAGATCCTGGAATTCTTGATCCTGCATTTTGTATTATTTAAGTGACCCGTGTCCCGGTCCCCAAGGCTGATCAGTCACTTTCAAGGAAGTTAATAAAGGTTGTTAGAAGGTAGGTAACCACAAGGCACGTCAGCTCGATAGGAGGTTTCTGACAGATGGTCTTCCCAAAGCATCACTTCAGAGATACACCTGGCACATCGGAGACAGGGCGTCGCCCTCCCATTTATGAGGCATGTAGCCTTCATCCCTAGGGGATCAAATTTCTTCCTTCTCCTTTCTGGCTCTCTTCTTAAGGCTGATTCTTCCACTCCATTCTTCTTGTCTTATTCTTCTTCCATGTTAGACCTTCTCTTTCTTGAGGTCTTCTGTAACGTGGTGCAGGTAGTACCGGCCATCGGATAATGTATTTCATTAGAAAGTGTAAAATAAGTTAGGGTTAGGGTTAGATAGAAAGGTGTGTATAAATAGTAAGTCCGGACTCATTTCAAGGGTCAGCAAAATTGATGATTTTGCAGTTCACAGTTAATAGCAATTTGGTTTTCTTAGTTTTTAGTGGCAGAGCTCAATGCTCCATAATTTCTAAGCTTTCAGTAGTTAGATGCTCCCCTGGAGCCACCATTGTATCACGCACCAATGCTTGCTGAAAGAGATGTTAATGAAGAAGAAGGAATTCTCTTAATGATGTTGTTGGCATTCTGTCTTCTGGGTTGACAGTATTTTATGCTTTGCGTTCTTCATGTCCTTTTCTCTGATACTTAAAGTAGATTAATGACCTCCTTTCCTTTGCTACTGATAAATATGAACTGATGGTTATATATTTCTTCGGTATTTAGTGTAGTGTGTTAGAGTATTGTTGATGTCTTGAACATTTAGTATAACTATAGGTAGATGGAATATTTCTAACTCTGTAGTATCTTTTTTCAATTTATTTGTTAAGTGTAAGCATTCTTGGAGAAAACCCCATGTATCTAGATCCCTAGAGTTGATGAGTTGAAGATAACCAGCTATCCCCCTCGAAAATAGTCACATCTCCCAACTGAGCCCCGCACTGTCGAGACCCGACTCTCATGTGCTTGGAGGCTTGGGGAATCTCATTTCCCCAGACAACCTTTATAGGCGAAGTTGGCCGGTACCCCAGTACCCGGTGACAACTTACCTCTGTTGGCGGACCCAGTTACAAAAGTCCCATCAATAAAAACTGGCACTAGAGGGAGGGCATGAACTCGTTCCCCTCTGAGGATTTTGATTTTACACCTCCCGAGGGTTCCCCAATCCATAGTTTTAGGAGTCAAGCCTTCAGTGGGATTGGGTCTTTCACCCCAATGAGATTTGAAAGAATCCTTAGATCAGCCCCTAACCCCAGAATGTTTGTCGAACTCGAGCCCCCTGCTCGAAAGAAACAGACCCCAAAAGTCACACCAACCACTATTGTCTAGGGGTCTAGTGTACCACAGAATATCCAAAATTCCCAGACAATCCCGGGAACCAGTGTCCAACCTACCCAAAATTCAACTCCACAAATGGCTACATATTTTAGAAATACCGAGTCCCCTATGGGAACTTTTTCGGGTGCAACCAACAATTTACCCTCGCACCCAGAAAAGATTTGCCCATGATATGAACACCTAGGCTCACAAACCACAGAGGAACATTGGCAGGCATTAAAAGATGCCATGAACCAACACCGAATCCAACATGAAGATGTTGTGACTCCGATGTTCCCCCTGTCCCTGGGACAGGGCAAACTGAACTGGTACCTTAACCTTCCCGCCAACTCCATCAACAGTTGGTAGGACATGGAGGACACCTTCTTGGATTCTGTTCATGTACACATGGGCCCAGCCTGGTCCCATAGCCAGTTCATTTCCATCAAAAAGGAACCAAATGAACTCCTTGCAGCATTAAATCACCGGTTCCAACACGCCTTAAAGCGGTGCACGAGCCCTTTCATCCCATCCACAGAAGTAACATACAAACCTATCTCAATGCGATGGACCCCTTCGTTCCCACTCTCCTTTGGAGAACTACCACCCCGGGCGACCGAGATACTTTGGCAAAAGTTTACAACCTAGCCTTAGAACTATCTTATGGACTCAATAAGTCCCTGGGCGAGATTGGGCAGAGTACGCCATTCAACATGATCCCCAGTGGAACTATGTACGCCGAGGGATATAACCCTAATCTAGCAGTGGGTGCCCCCATGATGGCCATGAATTCCCTGCCACCACCAATAGACTAGCATGCCCGGTACATTTATCCATCGCAGACTCAGGCAATACCAAGTCTTGAATCTTTCCCTTGGAACCAGCCGTAGCTGAACCAACAATAGCAGACACAACCATCTAGAGTGCCCTTCTTCCATTCATCTGCAGCTAGAGGATTTCCACCCTTGACTCTGAAAAATACTGCTGCCTTCCCAAGGAACCAACAACAACAACCGTCACATCGTGACACAAACACTCAATTGACTGTCGAGGTTGAGTCCCTCAAGCGAATGTTGTGCACCCTGACTATGGACATGGGTCAACTAAAAGCGGGGTCTTATACACCCCAGAACTCCGATTCCCAAAGAGGGAATATTTTCTCTAGCCAGTGAAACAACAATGCTGGAGGAAGAAACTTCAACAACGGGCCTCAGCCCAACCAACAGTAATGGAACAATAATACAAGCACCGTAGGTCCACCTTCGAACCAAAATGCCAATCAAGGTGGTGCTGGACCATCCCATTTCACACCAGTCATAGACTTCCAGCCCATGTCTAATTTGTGTAGATTGCATGACACAAGCTCCCATAATGAGGTAAACTGTGCCACATTGGAGAAGATCATCATGATCTCCTAGCTGGATAGACAATAAGCATCTGACCCTCCTCCCTCAAAGCCTCCTGTGAAAGAGCCAACTCATGGTGCATTCACCTATGAGACCGTCTTCTTTGGATCCTCCAGAGAAGACGAAGAAGAATCTGAACTGCAAGGATTCTTTGATGAATTGATTTCAGCCTTTGAGGCCAATGCCTTCACCAACCCACGGGCTCCTTACAACACTCGGAACCGGGCTGGTAAAGGACCAATTTACACATTGACACCCCCAAGGACACTCCTCCCTAAGACAATAAAACTAACCAGCCTATCCCTCCAAAAGGTTCTGGCTCTAACCAAGCAAAAGACCCGACTGAAGGAAGCCACAAATTTTTGGGAGGAAGATTTGACATCACAAGGGCGTTAGAACAAAACACCACCTCCATGACCTTAATGGAGGTTTTACTATACTGTCCCTAGCATAAGAAGTCCCTTCTGAAGCTCCTGGGAAACCCAGAAGTTGTTCGTCACCCACCCAAGACTGTCTCTTTTGAGGACACCAACGCGACTATCTTCTGGAGAAATACGGAAGACCCTCCATTCCTACTAGGCCTGAACATACCAAGCAAAAACATACACAACTGCCTAGTGGATTCTGGGGCTTTAGGAAACATCATGCCCCTATCCATATGCCAGAAGCTCAGATTCTGACCCACCTCATCTAATGGCGCAGTGAATCAATTGGATAAAATTGCTGTGAGAATGGTGGGTGAACTGAAAAATATCCGGATACAGCTCATCCAAGACCCCATAATAGCCAGCATAATTGATATCCAAGTGGTAGATATCCCAAAGAATTACGGGATGTTGTTAAGTTAGAATTGGTCTAAGTCATTGAATGGATACTTTTCAATTGACTTCTCCCACTTATGGCTCCCCTGGGAAGGAGAATCAAACAAGATCTGTGTTGAGAGTGAGCCCCAGATGAAGTGGGCCCTTACTGAAGTCAAAAAGGTTAACGAGGTCTTATTCTATGAGGCTTCCCTGGGGGTGTACCAACCCCTTGAAATACTAATGTTCGATTTCACTCCTGAGAAGGATCCCATAGTTCTGCTGAGAATCCAAGACCTAGAGAAAGAATTGAGGGTCGAGATCGATTCTCAGGGTGCCATGGTGACCCTCGCTACACTCTTGTTCAGCACTTGGTGCTGAGTACACTACCAGAAACATTCAGAGCTGGAGTGTGATCCTTTCCTTTCCATCGCTACCTGACACATCAACGCCTCCAGGGACAAAGAACATACAGCGGATTCTGCAAAACCTAGTATTTCTGCTAGATGCACTTCTTCAGTGCCGCCTCTCCAGGGATCTCAGTCCCAAGACCCTCCGGAGGAAACCTCACTCATGCACCACTAGTGTGGGAGGAAGGTCCTCCCAAGTCTCCCAAAGATAATCCAAAGGTTGCTCCATCTCCCTAGCTCCAGACTACAAGAGACAACCTATGGACCCTTAAGTTCGATGGGTCCCAGTCCAAATAGGGCTTTGGGGCCGGAGTAGAATTAATCAACCCGCGAGGGAAATCCTTCCTCACATCCTACAGGCTGCAATTCAACTGCACAAACAATATTACAGAGTATGAGGCTTTGGTCCTTGGACTCCTATTTGCATTAAGGAAAGGAATCACCCACCTCCGGGCTCTAGGTGATTTAGATTTGATTATCAAAAAGGTTCGGAGTCAGTACACATGTCATGATAAAAGGCTGGCCACATACCGCAACTAGGCTTGGAGCCTTATTGAAGATTTTGATACCTTCGGCATTGATCTTATTCCCCAGCGAAAGAATTATGTCCCAGATGCCCTTTTTTTTTTTGCCAGCACACTTGAGCCTATGGCCGACTCACGAATCTGAAGATTTTCTGTTGAAATGATCCCCACCCCGTCCATTCCAGATAATGTCACCCACTTTTAAGTTTTTGAGGATGATCAGCATATCCTAGCCTTCATGGCCAATGTTGGTGTCTTTGAGGACCAGATAATGGAGGAACGAGACCATGATGATACTGGGCAGGGTGATGAAGATGATGGGATCATGGACCTACCTATGAACACCATCCCGAAGGGGATGGTTGCACTTGAACGTATCTTCAACTTGGACCCTCGAGGCTGGGAAAAGATATCATCCTCCTATGAGGGAGAAAAATTCAAAAAAGTAAACATCAGCCAGCCTAGTGAAGAAAAGATGATACACATTGGTACTTCCTGCTCCCCTAAGGAGAAGGAAAAGATTCTCGCGGTTCTCCGGGAATACATAGATGTGATCGCATGGGGATATGAGGATTTGAAGACATACGACACATCCATTATGACTCATACCATCCCCCTGAAACCCGATGCTAAGCCTTTTTGGCAAAAGCAATGACCAGTCTGTATATGCTAGAAACCTACCTATTGGGAGCACGCTCAAACATGCAAATGTTAGAGATATAAATTATTTAAACTACACTAACATGTCTAAAAAGCATACTTCAAAAACATGATTTCCATCATAACCTCAGATGAGCTGAACAAGGGCACCCAATGCCTTGTGGATTTTCTCTTAGAGATGTTATGTGGGTGTGCTCTCCCAACACACTATCATAATCCCACTATGAAATGCATAAAAATGATAAGCTAATCACTCATGAACAAGAATAAGGAACTTGTCTCAAGCTTTCACTATTAATGAAAATGCAACACTAATACTAAGATGAAGATTCAATGATTAAGTTAAGATGATATGCAAGATCAAATGGAAACTAGAAACTAGATTCATTCACCATTATGCCTAAGATGTGATCTCTAGATTATCTAAAGCATGAACATGAAAAACACTCTAAAAATTCTAGCACTAAATTAGCATGATAACAATGCATAAATGAGAGATGATTTGCTCTTGACAAAGGCCTCTATTTATAGAGTTTTTAGAGGAGAGAGAGGGCTTGATGAGGTGGAGCTCATGTGGCATCCACATAGGTGAGGGACACATAAGCCATACAAGAGGCCCACTTTGCTCACACATGTGTGAGCAACTTTGGATGTGATGGGTCAAAGTGTACTTAAAGTACACATGTGAAGGATCTTGTAAGAAGGTGTAAGAGGGT
>MU226248.1:1362187-1379756 GCA_018584345.1 Thuja plicata
ATCCCGGGGTTGCTTGAATTCTGCAGTGCATACTTCGTTTTGGCAAAACGAATCAACTGGCTATCTAAATCCTTTACAGTGAAGACTTTTGGAAGCCGAGTAGTAGTGCGTTTTTCAGATTTCTTGTTCGTGCAAACCCTAGATCCCAGGGTAGGCATATTTACTAAGGGAAAAATCTCTTTTGAATCTCTACTTTCATCCAAGCTCTTCTATTTTTGCTTGGTGATAAAAGCTTTAAGATGATCGTAGTTAGGGCTTGGGGAACTCACATTGTTTTGACAGCAATCCACAGCTCGGTGTCCATATAACCAACAATTAAAGCAGTAGCCAAAATAACCAATATCGTTGGTATCCTCTTTCGAAGCCTTGCTCTGTTCATAAAATCCGGTGTCAGTATACCTTAATTTTTTGAAGATGGTTTTCCGCGGTTTAAATCTTGGTTTCACTGTCTGCCGAAATTCGCCTGTTTTCGCATCCATTTTTGTAAATCTCTTAGATTTTCGAATGACTGTAAAGTTCACCCTTAATTGTCATCAAGAATTCGCTGTTGTAGAAAGCCCAGATCGCTACCACCTTGGATGAATTTCTCATGTAAAATTAGACCCAATATGAGTAATTCGCAGGCCCCAAAAAGGGTAATTCGCTGCCACAAGTCAGAGTAATTTCGCCCAATTTGTTCGGTGATATTAATCTCTATCTTTCCTCCCTTATATCTTGCAACTTTCTATTCTTCTATGTACAGGCGTTGCTGCTGGGCGAAAATCCCTTGAATATCAATTGCATGAGTTTTGATTATTAATTTGCAGTCTGAAAATTCAACTTCACTGCTCTGTGTATCAGCACGATCTGGAAGTGATGTTGCTGTAGGATCTCCTTCTAATTCGCTGCGTGTATGAGTTCGCTGGACTAATCTCTGTGTAGACTTCGAACAACAATGCGATGAATAGTAATGTTTCAGTAGAATGTATTGAAGCGCAATAATTTCATATGTCTTAATGCTTATTTCAATGTATGAAATACTGCCTTTATATGTTGCAGTCACATAAGAATCAGATCGCTCCTTTTGTTATGAAGTCGCAGTTCCAGAATCAGATCGACTGCCTTTGCTACGAAGTTGCCTAATTCGCAATAGATCGTTTCTTACTCATTCCTTTTTGCAATTCTGATTTAGCACTGTGGTCTTGAAGTGTTATAGAAATGAATCAAAATCTTAAAAGAAAGATGATTCTTCTTTAGGGAATGCTCAGACCTTGATGTCTTACCCCTCTCAAACCTACAACAATGAACTCACTGCCTTATTGTTGACAAAATTGCCTAACCAAAGGACCAAGATCGCTGCCAACTAAGGGGAGATTTGCTGCCCAATCTGGAAAATACTTCACTGCTAAATCTTGGTATAATTCGCTGCCCAGTCCTGAAGAAAATCACTGTCTGATCTGGAGATTATTCGCTGCTAATTTAGGAGGAATTTCGCCCTCTAATTGCAGAGCTAAATCGCTGTCAAACTTCCCAAACTGTAAAATATTATTATCAAATCGCTGTCAAATTTTGCCCTCTAATTGCAGAGCTAAATCGCTCACTTTCCTATACAAATCTAATTTTTATTAGATGTAAAATTCAACATTATTTTTAGTTAAAAAAATTCAACATTTTTGAAATAGAACTATGTTGTTCATGTACTGATATTAGGGAAAATAGATATAGATACCCAAATTTAAGGTTGTGTCTATGCAGCCACATATTTGCACCTTAGTAAACAAAATATGTTGTTAACAAAATGGGTTAGCAACATGTGTGTTAGTGTATTGTATTAACCTGTGTCTGTGTTTGTAATTTGCTAACAAATACAATACACTAACACACATGTTGCTAACCCATTTTGTTAACAACATATTTTGTTTACTAAGGTGCAAATATATGACTATATAGACACACCCCAAATTTAACTGTTTAAATACTGGAATACCATATCCTGGATATGGTCAATTCAGGAAGATGCTTATCCTCAAAATGAAATCCAGTATATGGGCTGACCCGTTTGGTTCACCCGAAAGATGAATGAGAAGATGCATAAGGAATTTTAATTCTTTATTTTTTAATTTCTTTGAATATGGTGTGTATATATATGTGTATATACACACACATACACACATGTGTATATACATACATACATACATGTGTATATATTCACATGTATATATACATATGTGTATATATATACACATGTATATATACATGTGTGTATACACACACATGTATATGTATACACATGTATACACATATACACATGTGTGTGTATATACACATACAAATGTGTATCCATGTATACACATATACATACATGTGTATATATATACACACATATACACATATGCACACATTTGTGTATATATACATACATATACACATGTGTGTGTATATATACACATATACACACCATAGATATACACATACAAGTGTGTATCCATGTACACACATACACACATATATATACACATATACACACATACATATGTGTATATATACACATACAAGTGTGTATCCATGTATACACATATACACACATGTGTGTGTATACACATACACACATATTTGTGTATATATACACACATAACACATGTGATATATACATGTGTGCATATATACACACATGTGCATATATACACATGCATGTGTATATACACACATGCATACATACATGTGTATATACACACATGTATATATATATACATCCTTATAGCAATATAATATACATCTTTATAGTCGTGGATCCCACGAAATATTAAATTTGCTTTTGTAAAAATTGGAATTGAAATTGAAATTCTAATTCCACCTATTTAGGTGGAAGATGATATTCCCATTTTGGCCCCAAAACAAAAATTTCGTAATTCCAATTCCATTTTTAATCATGGACCCAAACATAAAATTTAGCATTATCTGAAATTAGATAATGCCAATTCCAGTCATATTCCAGAAAACAAACGAACCTAAACTTTTTTTCAACCCCTAAAAAAATCTTTATCCGCCGACAAGAATTTGAACTTAATTCGAAAACACAGCTCTCGAGATAACCATGGCGCCATAATTCTTTTGTAGAGTTGAAACACTAGGGTTAGAATGAAGCACGAATGCTAAGACAAAAAATGCAGAGAGCATTCGTATACCTAAAAGAGAAGATTACGAAACCCAGTAAACAGTGTTCGAGTAGTTCTGCTTAAAATTTCTACTTAACTAGGGTTTATCACATTGAAAAGAAACTCTTGGACTCTAAATTTACAGGCGGAACTGCTTAGAGTTTTAAATTTAGATGTGAAGGTTTCGAAACACGGCAGGAAAGAGCTCGTGGAAAATTTATTCATAATCAATGGCACTGTCAACACGTTTCTTGTATCGTCTCCCGTTAATCTCATTTTCTCTCTACCGTTCAACTCCCGCCTTTGTCATCCTTCGAAAATGTCAGTCTCAGCGCAGAATGTTCATCCTGCGTTCTCAGAATGCCCGCTTCTTACACGTCTCTTCTGGTGAAAATGAGCTCAGTAGTCGCATGAAAATTCAGGCGAGGAGCATGGAAGGAGTTGCGGAGGATGGCGATGGCGGTGAAGAGCCGCCGGAAAATGGAGCTTTGTTTGAACGGCCACTGGATGAGAGAATTGTGGCTGTTGAGCTTCACAAGGAGGCAGTTGACTCGTATTTGTCGTATGCCATGTCTGTTTTGCTTGGACGCGCTTTGCCCGACGTAAGGGATGGATTGAAACCTGTTCATCGTCGAATTCTGTAAGTGAAAAAAGAGTTCTAAGACACAAAATGCACCGAAATGTGCTATCATTTTGGTTTAAAAAGGTAACAATTTGTTGAGTATTTTGGAATATTATTATAGATAAATAATTTAAAGAAGAATTTAAATTTTTGTTATTTTAGGGAAGCTTCAAAACGGAAAAATAATGATGATCGTTGTCAACATTTTCAAATATTTTTATCATTTGTTTGCTAATGATGCCTAGGAATGGGTACTTTGGCTGCATTTAAAAAGAAGGGAAAATGCCAGCAGCTGATAAATGTTATACTTCACCATGTCATTGCCTTAAGTATTCATAGTAATTATTATAGGGAGGTCTAAGCTTACTGTTGAAGTTTAATGTTTGGTGTTTTTGGATGGCACGATAGGGTATATAAAGGGACTGTGCGACCCCCCTCACTCTATCCTGCTATCCAAAACCAATCACTCAGTCAGTCAATATGAGTATAGCTAATTACCCCCTTGGATGCTTAATGAATCACAACCCTTCCTTCAAATTCAATGCTAAAATAAATATATAACAGTGCATAGAAAGGATGCTAACCATTTGCAGCAAATGTTTACCACGGTAGCAAGCAGGTAAACGACATCTATTTTGATTTTTTGAATAATACTCTCAGAGGACTTTTCACTCCCTCCCATTTGAGACAGATGCCCTGACCTCTGTACTAAAATTCTTCATACAAAAAATATAACGATTTTGTTACTAATTGCTTGTCCATTTTAGCTCGCACATGCAATTTCCAGGCACAAAATTATCATGGCATTCCCAGAAGACAAACTCACGTCTATCAGTGAGTTTAATTTAAAAATTGAACTTTCTGTTGTACTGATATGAAAGAAATCTGATTTTGTCTCTCGTAGATCCTTCAAAACTGGTTTACCTTTCAACACCCTTCAAAACTGATATACTTCTCACTTTCTACTCTTATTGGTAAATTTCTCACATTGCACAAAGAAATATTGAATTATAACTGCATTGGCAATAGGAGTACGTTGACTATAGTATATAGTTATATTCGTAGTTTTCCTATCGTTCCATTCATATTCTGATTAAAGTACAAATCTAATTTATCCTGTTGACTCTCATTATAATTACGTTGAAGCAAAGAAGAGCTGGAATCATGGCTAGATATAGTTATATTCATAGAAGCAGAAATCTGCAAAAAAATCCCGATTATACCCGATTAATCCTGATTCCTAGAGCCAACCGATTTATTCCCTGAAAAAATTCCAATTCATGAAAAAATCGTTGATCAAACGTTGACCCAATTTTCAATGATCTTTTTGCATTTAAAGTGCATTAAAATCATATTGAAATCCCTAAAAAATGGAAAAAATGTAAAATATCATTGCAAAAACCTTCAAAACCCTACAAAAAAATCACGAAATTGACTAATCACTCAGAAATAGGGTTTTTGATTCCAGGAAGGAAGCAAAGTTGATGTGGAATCGACGTGGAAACAATTTGTTATTTTGTCCCTTTGGTTTTCTTTCCAACCTCTAGAAATCCCTAAACAAAGGAGTGGGAGGAGCAATGGCGGTCATCAACCAAATTTGAAAGGGCCTCAATCGTCCTAAATTGTGGGGGGCATGTGAGATAGTGTCGAGGCAGCTAATGAATTTTCTCTAAATTGCTGTTTCAATATGACCCGAGCTCTCTGCACGCCTACAAAACTCCTTGCCTCAATCATAATGAAAGTCTTGGAACACTTCATAATGGTTTGTACTTTTAATATATTCCTAACAATAGCTAGATCGTTGTCTGATAAGTTTTGATCTCAGTTACTTCATAGACTTAGCTAATATTTGATCTCAGACTTAGACAACTATTTGGTGACTGCCCTCTTTAAAAGTCTGATAGGTTTTGATCTTAGTTGCTTCATAGACTTAGTTAATAATTGATCTCAGACTTAGACAGCTATTTCGTGACTGCCTTCTTAAAAGTTAACTGAATATTTGTGTATGTATCATGAATATAAACAAAACAACTATTTTCTACAATTCATTTTGATCTCAGGTACTTCATAGGCTTGGCTAATATTTGATCTCACACTTAGGCAAACCGCTTGTGATCGTAATTGGAGTGTTTTCGAACACATGCATTCCAAGAAATGCAACTGTCTAACACAAAAACGGATGAATGACTTGGTTTTTGTTCACCACAACCTCTGCTTGAAGCCAAAGAAAGCTCAAGGTAGGAGTTTTATTAACTTGCACTCAATTGAAGTTGTATTCATTGTGTTTTTCACTTTTAGTCAAAGACTAATTTCTATGTGGACAAAAATAGGAACTATTGAGGAAGACTCCCTAATTGACCTTGACGAGATTGATCCAAACTCTGAGTCGATTGCTACACCTGCTGATGATGATGTTGATGATTATGTTATTGAGCTTGATGATTTGGAAGTCATGGAAGAAGCCAGCCTTCCGACTCATATTGTTGTATGAGTTAGGGTAGGCACTTTCTGAGGAGAAGCATTATTAGGGCCTCGTGCCCCCTAGCATGTCATTGGCTACATTTGATTTTTTGAAACTTTGTACTTAGTTTATAGGTTGATTGTGTACAAAGTCGCAAACTATATTGTAATTGACATTTTGACATCTATCTCCATCCATGATATTGTGGTATGTTTTGTGCGATGTAATCAGTGATATGAATATAAACAATGAAAATCTATTTTCTACAATTAATGGGTTGAACTCTATATTTTATTTGCTCTCAATATATCTATGTTGTGGAAATGCCCTTTAACATATAAAGAAAGTAGTTTTTGACTTCTTTTCTTCAATTTTTTATGTTTTATTTTTAAATCCAATTTTTTCCCCATTTAAAAAAAATCCTAGTCCTCCAGTTTGCCGATTTATTCCCCAAACGATTTATTATGCTTCCATATAACTTATATTAATAGTTTTCCTATCATTCCATTCATATTCTGATAAAAGTACAAATCTAATTTATCCTGTTGACTCTCATAGTAATTATGTTAAGAAGAGCTGGAAGTTCATGGCTATCAAAATACCTGTCTTTAATATCAGGATCAGCTGATTAGCTTTGAAGATTAGAACAACAGAGAAGGGAGGATCATATCTGAATTGATATGTCCAAATTTCAAAGTGAATATTTACACAGGGGAAGCTTTTATACAGGCTACAAATCTGACAATGATATTTAATTTTCCTAGCTATCTATCTGCCTTATCTATTGGTATCCACCCTTTTCAACTATTCCAGCTGTTCACCTTTTTCTGATTTATATCTATTTGTCCTTAACAAATGTTCCAGCTACTACTATTTAATAGCTACCTTTACTGCCGTTTCATATTCTTTTAATTCACTTCTATAAGATGAATTGCATATGGACTATAGTCAACATTTCGTTTATTTTGAAAAATACGTCTGCAGCTTGTGGAACATCATTGGCCTTAAAGCATGGCATACCAAATTTATTATAGAAATTGACAAACAAGAACAAATATGCCATCTTGTTGAACCATTTTTACTGAGGAAAATGTTCCTTTTGGAATTCCAGCCGTTCCTGTCTCTGGGATTTTTCAGGGATGCAAAAACATAAAGGAAACCTCCTTGTTGCTGGTTTCCATCTGGAAGAATATAGGGAACATCCTGGAAACAGGTAAAAAATGAGCAGGGGATGGTCAGCTGCCCTAAGCAAGGGGGGTGGGGGAGTAGTTCCCCCCTTGACTGCCCTGTGGACAGCCAGATATCATCAACAAATAAAGAACCAGGAAAAAAGAAATAAAGAAAAAAGGGGTTGCGGGCCAGAGGCCCCCCACATTCTGTTACTCAACTCTAGACCTAAAATAAAAACAAAAACAAAAACACTTCAAAACATAAGATTCCCTTATTCTTCCATTTTAAGTTCATTGAGAAGAAGACAAAGAAAGAGAACAGCAGTGAAAGAGAAACAAACAGCAGTGAGAAGACAAGAGAGCATTCAGACTTCATCATTTGAGGTAAGTTTGGCATCCATTGTTCATTTTAAATTTTCACAAATCCATTTTAAATTTTAATATATATTTTTAATGTCTTTCAGAGTTTCAAATACTTAAGCAGTTTTATTTTTTAATATTTGCCATTGACAAAATTGAGATTTAATAAACAAACCATAGAGGTGTAGGAGTCCTGTAGGTGAAGTGAGAAGTAATTTATTTGAATGCCATTCAATCCCTAAAAATCCTTTTTGCAATTATCAACTCCTATCCACAAAGACAAAAAAATATTTCAGGGCGACTGACATTATTTATGTCATGTGTAACAAGAATTAAAAGGGCAGCTGCACAAGAGTTTATAATAATCTTGTGTTCATATTTGAGGTGTGCAAACTAAAGATTCATCCAATGGCTTTGGCTGAACTTGGCTTTTGGTGAACCAAGGAGTTTGTGAAACCAAATTTTTGACAAATTGACATTTTGGCAAACTTGGCTTTCGGCGAACTAAGAAGTTTGCAAACCTTTTGTTTTTTCAAAATGCACTAACTTTCTTCCAAAGACTTTAAAACTTCACCAAATTGAAACTGCATATACCCTTTGCACTTGTTAATTTAGGTGATCAGATCAAACCTTATAACTGTATTGAAATTTGAAAGTTATAATTAAAAATAGTTTGAACAAATCTAATTCTATAAAATGTTAAGTACCAGAATTATATGATGTAACTTATAAAGAACTGCAAGAAACAAGGTAAACGAAAGACACCAGACTACCCTGGGAAAACCTCCCCCTTGGAGGTGAAAAACCCAGCTTTAAATAGATTATCTGATATTGACCTTCAACATCAAATTACACAACTCACAATTTGAGGATTTGCTGAGGATCGTAGATCAAAGAAGTAAATCAGAATACATCGCCTTCAAGGAAGTATTGCCAATGGAGTAACCTTCAGAACTGTTCTTGAATTGCTGCCCTAGATCAGAATGGTGATCACTGTCAGATGTATTAGAACTTGCTGCTGTGTATGCATGCCCAGATTTGCAGTCTCAATATATATTGTATGCACGCCTGGAAGTGGATGAATTGGACAGATCTCAGTATCTCAGTTCTGAATCTATATAGATATTCGATGCTACAGATAATGAGGTCGCTACCAAGAATTCGTTGTCCAAGATCATAGAATTGCTGCC
The DNA here is from genome assembly GCA_018584345.1 of Thuja plicata. Taxonomy (NCBI): domain Eukaryota; kingdom Viridiplantae; phylum Streptophyta; class Pinopsida; order Cupressales; family Cupressaceae; genus Thuja; species Thuja plicata. The sequence continues at coordinate 1,371,124 of MU226248.1, forward strand.
TGATTAGATATGTGTCATTGAGTTTATGTTCATATTGCCAAGTCTGATCGCTGCTTATTGAATCAGATACCAGACTAGTAATTTTCTGTAAATGAAACCTCAGGTGTTATTTATATTCTGTGTTGTTGAATGCAAGTGTTCACTGCTTTGGACACTAGTATATATTCGCTCCTTCTGATATAGTGCTTGAATCGCCAATTTTCCGCATATGTATTTACAATACCATGTCTCATATATATATATATATATACGAGGGTTTTACAAATATAATTGCAAGGTCGACCCGATCGTTTTGGTGCCAATTCAAATTTAGGGCCACATGTTTTTCATTAGCTCGTGACCCAATTTGACGCCCGGACCAATCTTGGTGTGTAAAAACAAATATAAGGGCCCAACCCTATATTAAGTGCGGTTTTAATTAATTAAATTAATTGTATATAACAACTAGAATTTGATCTAGCTAGAAACAAATAACACTCCCTCTTATCTAGGGAGAATTCTAGATAGCATCATGGACTCCTTCCATGTATTCCATCTTGCATACCCGCAGAGGACGGATCCACCTTGCATTGCTCGCAAAGGGTGTATGAGATGTAAGCCTCAACCAAGAATACATCGCCACCTTGCATTGCCCGCAAAGGGTGGAAGAGAACTAAGTTTCAAGTCTTCTCTCAAAGAAGACAACAAAAAATACAACACCACCTTGCATTGCCCGCAGAGGGTGGTCCCACCTTACATTGCCTGCAGAGGGTGGGAGAGGTCTACTGCCTCAAATCTTTTCTCAAAGAAGAATGTAATACAACCTTGCATTGCCCGCAGAGGGTGGTACCACCTTACATTGCCCGCAAAGGGTAGAAGATACAATTAATTGTATCAAGGAAGCTGAGACACCCTCTCAGCCAAGGTAGTGAAAACATCATACCCACGATCTCATCATCATGGCTACTCCCATGGATGATAAAAAGGAATAGATTTCACCTCATAGTGACACCAATCATAAATATTACATCACAAGATATCCACATGTGATATCTGATACATGAACCTTTATGACATGAATCCATAGTTCAGTCCCTCTGAACCAATAAAATCAAGATCTCGACAGATCCTCTAACAACTCCCTCTATCATAGAAGCAATCCTTTCTAAATTTACTTGAATAGAAGGAACACCATTCCTTTCAATTTTGTACAAGAAATATCCACATAAATCATACTCAAAGTTACAACAATTTGAGCCAGGTGGAATATAACAAGTCCTTAACATAGGAGTCATTCCACTTACAATTTGCCCTTTGTAAGACATAGAGACTTCTCACAGTCAAGATACAACAAGACACCTGTGCACCATCAACTACAAAATGCTGCCCTGACTTACGTAGAGTACGAACATGTGCAGCAGAGGAACGTTTCCTGCTGCCCCAAGAAATCATGATGAATCCCAGGTTGAGACATACTTCAGAAGTGATCTCAACATAGTCTTAAGGCAACAACCTGAGCCTGAGTCTTCCTCATAGGATGCATCAGGTTCTTTCTCCCTCTGGATTCAATCTCTCATCATCCTTATGCTTCTCGATCCATCCTGATCAAAGAAGCATTTCAGGGAGATTAGTGATAGTTCATAGAATCAAAACCTTATAGAAGAGAAACAACGATGCATGATTTATTTTTCTAATGAAAAACTACATAAAAGTTTTGTGAGCATTGTAAAGAATGCTTATCTCCGTCAAGGATCAATAATGTTGAGACTGCCAACATCAGTTCCTCATGTCCTCATGAGAGATACTGTATTGTAGAAGTTTCAATCCCTTCAATGATAGACCAACGCATAACCATGACTGATATAGTGACTCAGATTAGAATGCATACAAGCATTTCTCCTATTCACAAGAATACATAGGAACTTTACATCACAGTCAAAGATGTACCAAAGCCCAATAAAAGATCAGCCTGTATCATTTCAACTTGGAACTTGTATAATAGCAACATCTACGTTACATAAGTAAAGAACAAGTCATGCTTTAGGTCTCATATTCTTGCCAATTTGATCACATGTCTGAGGAAGACAACTGAGTAAGAGGAGCCAAGTTATTACTGCAACTTTGACATTCCTGATCCAAATTTTGCTAAATTAAATGACTGATTTTGTGAGCTTAACCTAACCATGTCTACAAACAGCTCACAAAGAAGGATAATATCCAAACAGGTATCGTTGGAAGACTTAAGCAATAGAGATCAAGGATACAAATGCATATCATCAGATATGTTAGTACCAAGAATGTTCTAAGTCAACAATAGTACATCATTACCATAGTCAGAAGTACAAGCTGTAAGTAATTTTCACATGAAGAAAGTCAATACTACTTAGAGCAATAGACAACAAGAATACTTTCTTACATCTAATCATTTATATTCAAAAGCCTGAATTAACACTCCACTAAGTACACATCATTATTGTTACAAGGTTATGGAATAATCAAATACTTATCAATCCTTGTATACCGAGCTCAAGAGGCTTGCTCGAGGCCATCTATCTACATCCATCCACTCTTTAGCTGCAACATTATTTCACTTTTAAAATGGGCCCATAGCACAAACAATCATTATGGTAAGAGGAAGAAAGAGCTGAATAGTTCAAGACTCTATTGATCCTGAGGATAACTGTCATTATCAGCAACATATTTGAGGTTACATACAAAGATTACTTAGAACAGTTGCTATAGCATAATATCCAAATTGAGATCATCAGAGGACTTAGCAATAGAGAACATAATGCCTTTAAAAATGCAAGGAGAGCAACAAAATAGAATCCACATGGGATCCACATCCCCAGAACTGTAAGCACTTAGAGAATTCTAAGTTCTCAAATTATCACAGTCAAAAGGTAATTCACACAACATTATAATTAGCAATACACCCAACTAGTTGCTATTAGAATAATATTTTATTATTTTTAGTATTAATGCTCAATATTGTAACTTGCTGTAAATATCTGGTTAAGATCTTCTTTGATCTTTCTTGCAGTTTCTATTTTAGAAACTTGCCTCTTTGTAAAATCTATATAGCCTATTTATTGAGCTTCGCTCTTGTTAATAATCATTATATTTTTTACCAATTACTTGCGTAATATGGTATCAGAGCTATTTTTTCGAAAAAATAATAATTTCATTATTCAAATTTCTTGAGTTATTTTTTCGAAATAGGTTTGGAAAATCTTTAATTTCTTCATGGAATTTTAGACTTCAGATTTTCAAATTTTTTTTCTTGAAAATTTGAAGATTTTGTTTTGCAACCTGTTCACAACCCGTACAGGGTTCACTGCAAATCTGGGGATTGTCTTTTTTGGTTTCTGGTCGAGCTTTGGTCATCGGTTTTTCTCCTACCCGCGACGTCTGTGCAGAACAATCTTGCTTTCGCGTTTTTTTTTGACGCCCGTTTTTTGAAAGAGGTCGTCTTCTGCTCCTCTGCTCAGGCTGCCATTCTTTCTACAACTCCACGCACGGGTTGCATCTGTTGCTGGGCGACAATCTCTGCAACTCGCGCGCGGGTTGAATCTCTGCAACTCGCGCGTTATTGTTTTCCGCCATTTGTTTGGGCTTCGTTCTTTTTTGCAGCCGAAGGTGCAAAATGACTGTTCCACTGCATCTTCTGCAAACAATGGTGGCCTCTCAGAGATCTTCCACCATTTTCGACCTTCTATTTGGTCCATTTTTCTGCAACCTTGGTTCAGAACAACCACTCTTGAAGCCGGCTAGGGTTTTCTTCGAAAACCCTACTTTTCTTGCTCAGATTTTCAAAATTTTTGCAGATTTGTGGTGGGTTTTTCGAGAGCTCAACTAGGTTTGTGTCAGAATTTTTTGGGTGCATCGTTTTCCGTGCCTCAAAATTTGTGCCAGCAGATTTTAAATTCGATTTTAGATTCCTTCTAGGTCTTTGTCATATTTTTTTGGGTCAGTCAGAAATTTTCTTGAAATCTGTGCCAGCTGTACTTCATCATTTTTTGAAGCATGTACCTGATTCAACCTCTGTTTTCTACTTTGGGATTCGTGTTTCGAATTTCGTATTTGTGCCTCTTTTTTGTTTCTCGCTTTTTCTACATTGGGAAGCGTGCAAGATGGCGTCACTCACCAATTTGATGTTGGAAGGCAATCAACGATTCAACGACTGCAATTGTAACACCTGGAAGCAACGCATGTTGACCATCTTCGAGTACTGTCGCCTGGATGAGCTTGTTCTAGGCACAGAGACCGGTCTGACCTTCGTCCTAGTAGATCAGGACAAGTTTGACGATCGAAACTGAGAAGTTGTTATGCTTCTCAAGTTCTCTGTCACAGATGATTAGTTGCCTCAGATTCCCTCCGGCAAGTCTGCTGCCGACATTTGGAAGTATTTAAAGGAGTTGCATGAGACATCCGACAAGAGTCGTGTGTTGTTTTTGAAGAACCAACTGTTCTCCATCATGATGGATGAACGCATGTCCTTACAGGAGCACCTCACGAAGATTAAAGACATTCGAGATCAACTTGAAGCTATCGGTCGGAAGATGGAGGAAGAAGATATGGTAGTCATTACTCTGAAAAGTCTACCACAATCTTATGAGCACTTCATAGAGACTCAACATTACTTCGACTAATGTTGACCTGAAATTCCCAGAGTTGTGCACCAAACTTTTGCAGCAGGATTGTTGGAAACAACAGTTTGGTAGCAATGCCACCTCGTCCTCCTCAGAACAGGCCCTTGCAGCCCAATCCTTTCACAAGGATCAGGGCAAATATCAGTCCTTTCAGCAGAAGAGATCTTCTTTGTCTCAGGATGGTTCTAAGAAAAAGGTGCAGTGCAATTACTGTCACAAATTTGGTCATCTGATCAAAGATTGCTGTACCAGACTGGCTTCCGAGCAGCGGAAGCAGGGAGGGTTTCAGTCTCAAGCCAATGTTCATGAGCACACAGATCAGCAAAAATCTGCCTTTTATGCCTGCATGGCTAAAAGACCTGCAGATCATGTGAAGTCTTCTGCCCGGTACATTGATTCTGGTACTTCTCGTCATTTCACTCACAGGCGTGATTGGTTTGTTGAGTTCTCTTCCTACACTGACTTAGTTATTTTTGGAGGTGGTGAAGAGTACACTGTTGTCGACAAGGGCAACGTTCAGATACAGTCAGGAGGGAGGAATCTCATATTCCTCAATGTGTACTATGTTCCTGGTATGGAACTTAATCTCGTTTCAGTCAGTCAGATTATGCGGCATTCTCCTCAGCAAAACGGCGTTGTAGAACGTCGAAATCGTACCATTACCGAAATGGCAGTTGGTTGAAGACGGATCCATTCAGTTGCTGTATGTTCCCACCTCGGAGCAGCCCGCAGATATTTTCACCAAACCCCTCAGTTCAGATAAGTTTGTAAAATTTAGGGGGTCTATTGGTGTAGTTGATAGATTGAGCATTAAGGGAGGGTATTAGAATAATATTTTATTATTTTTAGTATTAATGCTCAATATTGTAACTTGTAAATATCTGGTTAAGATCTTCTTTGATCTTTCTGGCAGTTTCTATTTTAGAAATTTGCCTCTTTGTAAAATCTATATAACCTATTTATTGAGCTTCGCTCTTGTTAATAATCATTATATTTTTTACCAATTACTTGCGTAATAGTTGCAAGCAATTTATATTAGGATGAGAAATTCATAATATATCCCAACAAGAAGAAGGTCAATCCTTCATAGAGCAATAGACTGCAAGAGGAATCTATATTCATACCAACCAAGAATAACACCAATAAGAGTGGGTAGAAGAACAATAACATGAGACTGTCACAATACCAAAAGTTTCCTATTGTTAGAAGTTATAATTATTAACAAAACTATAATTAAGCCTAGGCCTATGCTTGAGAATGTGCTACCACTTTCCTTTCAAGCTCATCTTTCAACAACTATCTTGTCAATTTCTTTTCTGATTTAATAAAGATGAAAGTTGGCATTACTTGCACTTCCCATTTTGCAGTCACATCCTGAAGCACAAGTATAAATATAAATATGATGATACATAAAACTGACATCAGCAGAAGGTTTAGCAATATAGAGAATGGGATGCTAGGAAATCAACTATGAGATTTGCAATTGAAACTTGCAGCAAAATAAAAGTCAATCAGATACGTTAGCACTAGAAAGTAGAGAAATTTGAATCATAACAGCGCAATGGAGTACATATCATCATGCCCATAACAATCACAACCAAAAGTAATTCGTATGATGATCTTATACCATGTATTTACATATGAAAGCAATACACTCAAAAGTAATGGAGGACTTGACCAATTGCCATCCATTTAGATTGAATGACAGCTGTAGACTATCAAAGAAAGTCTTTCAGCGCCAAGGATATCATACCTGAAGGAAAACGGTAGACTCTCCTGAAATGTTGTTCTAGTTTCTGATTATTTGCCGAGTGAAATACACATGGAAGGTGGCGGAACCCGAATTTACAAGGCAAATTTGCATATTAATAGCTCAGGGAAGTATTTTATTTTATGCCTTTGTCAATATTATTTATGTAATATTTTACCTTTAGGTTCTTTTTCATATTCGAATTCATAAATCTAACCATTGCATGTATCTTCGCGGGTTTTTTGTTATTCTATACTTCTATGCAAATCCGTCCAGCAATTTAATCTTCAACACAGATCTACGGTTGACGTGATCCCGTGAATAGAAAGTAGACGTTCCTTTATCCATTGAGGCATCACGCGATGTCGACGTGTGTCCCGGGCCTGCCAATACCCCAAGAACGATTACAGATCAAGAATTAAACCTCAGCGTAGATCGACGTTTGGCGTATTCCCTTGATCTAGAGATGAGTGACATTTATTCATTAAGGCATCGCGATGAGCCGACAAGTGTTCGCTTAGATCTTGCTTGACTGAGGTCAAAGTTATTTAAACATCGAACAGATCAGACTTCATCCGACCATCGTCGTGTTTCCTTAAAGAGAAGATGCAGGTTATCTATCCTTCAAGGCATTGTGACAGACCGACGCTTGTCCTGGGCCCGCAAGTGTTCAGAACGGTGAGACAACAAGGATATAGTTGGCAATTTCTGATTCGTCAAGCAGGATGACAAGGATGCACATCATTTTTGAAGTTGGTTAAAGTACGAGTGTAGTAGGAAATAAAGTCATTTTGTATTAAGACTTAATTATGGATTGTCGGGAGGGTAGTTAAGAGCGAGGAGGTGCGTCTGTTGGTTTCCCCAACCAACCGACTACTATATATATGTGTTTGGTTTATTGTATGGGTTGTTGGTTTTTCTGGTAATAAGAAATAGATAAAACACTTCCTCACCAATCTGGTATCTTGGTATGGTACTTTGTATCTTTCATTGATATTGGTAGTTAGTGAATTATTGGTAATTGGTTGAATGGTATTTGTGAATGCTTAATGTATCATTCTGTATATCTGGTATTGTTAACCATTCTACATTTTGGCGTCGCTGCATTAGTTAGGACCTGGAGGTCTTAGTACAGAGGAGGGAATACCAAGGTACAATCAAGACACGTGGGGGGTAGCCTGGATAGTGCGGTACGTGGGAAGGGAAGCCCAGAGAGCGGGTTCCAGATTACCACGGTACGGACTGATTTCGGTACCACCAGTGTGGAGGATCTACATTGCGGAGTTCCTCAACTCCTGGCTAGACATTTGGTCCACTTGATAAATTCATGCCCCTGCTTCCAAACAAATATCCTAAACGCAGACCCGGAGAAGAAACTGAAGAAGAAGCCGGAGTGCGGATTCTTGGCCAACAACAATAGGAAGCAAGACGTCGCCGCTTGCGAGAGTTGGGGAACCAATCTCTAAGCGAAAGACAACTTGAGGAAAGCTTGATCCAAAATACCATAGAAGGAATTGCCAACTTGGCCATTTCAGAAACAGTGAAGGGAGGAGGAGAGAATCCTGAAACACCTGGCCGCAGGGAGTACCGAGAGACGCCTCACTCCACCCAGACACAAGAGTCACAAGGAGAAGAAGAGAGTACGAGTTCGGGAGGAAGTGTCCCACCAGGAGGAAGTGTCATTCCGACAGGAGGGAGAAGAATGGCAGTAGTCAAGCAGAAACTTCTGAGATTTACGAGAGAAAGGTCGGATGACCCTACTCGGCATTGTAAAACGTGTATCACTATATGGCAGGCCAATGGAGAAAATGACACCGATGAATGGTTAAAAGCCTTCCCTACCACACTTAGAGGGATTGCTATTGATTAGTACACAGATCTGGAGGCTGCTCAGAAAACCACATGGAAAGACCTCCGTACTGCATTCGAGGAGGAATTCAGACTGCTATGGGATGACGATGAGATAGTTACAGAAATCTATAATACTAGACAAGGCAAAAACGAGTCAGTTAGGGGCTATACCAGGAAATTAAAGGAGCTGATAGGGAAATTGGATAACAAACCTGCTGACGGATTGAAAAAATGATGGTTCATTGAAGGGTTAACGCCGTCCCTAAAGCGGAAAATGAAGATAGTACCACCATCATCCTTTGGAGAAGCATGCACCCGAGCAATGGACATCGAAAGTGAAAACAAAACCTCTAAGGCTAAGAAGCATGGAAGTGGAAGTGAGAGCTCAGAAGAGAGCGGAG